>PKML01043620.1:113875-263055 GCA_002933935.1 Eutrema yunnanense | reverse complement strand
CTGGTATCGATCGATACCGAGGGGTATCGATCGATACTTGGTGTCTGGCTCTGCTTTTACCTGAAAACGCTCCAAAACATGCAATAACTCACTAGGACCTAATGCAAATGTCCTAAACTCTAAATGAGACCTAAATGCAAGATAAGACCGTGATTATGCATGTAATCTACACAAACTATAAGTGAAATGCATGCTAAAACAATGCAATATATGAGTATATCAAAAACCCACTTACAACCCACAGTTTTCTTTCCCGGAGGTAAGACAGTAACATCCCATGTATGAGTTCTCTCCATAGCTCCAATCTCTGTATCAACTGCTTCACACCATTCTTTAGTATCCTTTGCCTCAGTATAAGAAAGAGGGATTGGGATTTTGGTGATGGAATTGATATAGGAGAGATGGGAAGGAGATATTGAATCATATGATAGGGAATCGGATATGGGATGAACAAGATCAGATTGTAATGAATAGCAATGATAATCTTGTAAATGGGCAGGGTATTTCTTTGGTCTAGAAGAAGAAACAATATGTGGGGAAGTGTTTGGTGATATTTGAGGAGTAATTGGAGGAATAGAAGAGGGAATGTTAATACCTGAAGACAAAGGATCCAATGGTGTGAATAGGTCCAATGATTCTGTTGACTTTGAATCTTTGGCAAGTGGAAATATGTCTTCATGAAAAACCACATTCCTCGATATGAAGACTGTATTACTCTCCAAATCCAGCAGCTTATATCCCTTATAACCTGATGGATAGCCTAAGAACAGACATGCTCTTGATCTAGGCTGGAATTTATGTCTCTGTTTCGGAGAAGTATTGCCATAGCAAAGACATCCGAAAGTTCTGAGTTGAGAATAGTTTGGAGCATGACCAGTTAGTACCTCATAAGGCGTTTTATTTAGCAGAAGTTGAGAAGGGGTCCTGTTGATGAGGAAGACTGCTGTCAATATACAATCTCCCCAATGAACTAAAGGAACCTGAGATTGAAACATAAGGGCTCTAGCCACATTCAGGATGTGTTGATGCTTTCGTTCCACCACTGAGTTCTGTTCAGGTGTTTCTGGACAGGAGTGAAATGGAGTGATCCCTTTGGCTTGAAAGTATGCTGTAAATTTCAACTCAGGTGCATTATCTGATCTCACAGATTTCACTTTGATGTTATATTGATTTTCAACCTGTTGAATGAATGCAGGGAACACATTGAGAACTTCATTCTTTGTTCTAAGTAAATAGACCCATGTTGCCCTGGAGTGATCATCCACTATAGTTAAAAAAATATCTATAACCATCAGTTGTCTCCACTGAAAACGGTCCCCATACATCGATATGCAACAGCTCAAAGTTTGTATTACATATGTTGTTGAAAGATGAAAATGAGAGCTTCTTCTGTTTGGCTAGATGGCAAACATGACAATAAGCTGTCTCCTTATTCTTGTGCTTGGTAGTTCGTAAAACTTCAGAAATAGTATCCAATCTTGAAAAAGAAGGATGTCCGAGTCTCTTGTGCCACATACTCGCGTCAATGACTGCATTCAAAGAAGCTGATGAAGATTGAGTATCCAACATATAGAGGTTTCCAACTCTCCTACCCTTGCCAATCGTCAACCCCTTGATAGAATCCTGAATTTCACAACAAGAGGTGTCAAACATAACCCTGGAACTAAGATCAGTAGTCAGTGAGCTTATACTGATCAGATTCAATCTGAATTCTGGAATAAACAGGACATTCTTGAGATGAATATCTTTGTTGATTTGAATCGTTCCTACTCAACTAATCTTAATGTTTGATCCTGTTGGTAGGTTCACGTAACTCACGATAGAAGAATCTAGAGAGGTGAATAGATTTCTATCATGAGAGACGTGGTGTGTAGCACCAAAATCTATCACCCATGTTTGAGAACACAAGGTGTGTTGAGAAACTGTCAATATGCCAACAAAGTAGTAAGTGGAGGAAGAGAATGAGATACCAGAGTTATCTGACTTAGATGTGCTTGCTTCAGGGGAAGGGTTCTGATTGACTGACTGATTCTGGAGTTGAGAACTGAAGAGTGCAATAAAACTTTGTATTTGATCCTTGGAGAGATTTCCAATCAATCCTTGTACATTCGTAGGAGAAACTTCAGAAGTAGGAGACATAGTAACTTGAGCTGCAATAGGGGGATTGGATCTCTGAAACTTGTCAGGAGCTTTACCAGGTGGAAACCCATGTTTCTTATAGCATCGATCTACAATGTGTCCCACTTTATTGCAGTATGAGCATATAGGACGTCCTTTATTAGGTCCATTTTGAACATAGCAGATAGTTGTGGGAGAAAGAGTAGTTTCAGATACTTGGAAAGCAGCAGGAGGACTGATAACATTCGAGAAATTCTTCTGATTCTCATCTTGATCAAGAATGTTGTAGACCTCTGCTAAAGTGGGGAGAACCTTCTTCATGATTATCTGTCTTCTGATTATTGAATAAGATTCATTCAGTCCAGCCAAAAACTTCACAATCTTAGCTCTGTCTGCCTTCAGTTGTAGACGAGAAGCTTTTCCACAAACACAAGGATCATCTGGTTCTTCTGTGCTATCTAGATTACTCCACAATGTTTTTAAAGTCGTGTAGTAATCGGATAAAGACATAGAGCCTTGACGAAGATCTTGAATCTCTTGTGTGAGATTGAAAGTTCTTGGCAAGTTAGTCATATGAAATCGACTAAACAGATCACGCCAAATATCAGTAGCATCATTCAACCTTAAGATGCTACGATAAATCTGAGGCGATACAGAATTCAATAGCCATGATTTAACCATACTATTGCATCTAGACCAAATCCGGAAATTAGGATCAGATTCATCAGGACGAGGCAATGTTCCATCTACGAATCCAACCTTATTCTTAGCATCTAGAGCAATCATCATCGCAGCATTCCAATCATCGTAATTTCCCCATCTAATCGCAAGGAGATGAGTTGCAAACCTGGATGATCGGCATTGTGCATGAAGAAAGGTGAGTGAATCGAATCCAGAGAAAACGGAGCAACAGTTGTTCGTGAAGCTTGAGCAACCGGAGCTGTGAAGTCCGGTGAAGCTATCGGAACGGATTTCGTCGCAACAGCAGTTCGGGTTGATTTCCTTGGAATTTTCTTCAGGGATACCATCGGAGCTTGAAATTGATCGGTATAAACGAAATGTGAAGCTCGAAATGGAAGATTCGAGCCAGAATCAAGAAGAAAATGAGCTTATAGGCTCTGATACCATATTACGAATGAGAGATAACGAAGAAAATGAAGAAGAAGTTTGTTAGGAGAATATTTCTCATTAAGAAAACAAAACAGATCGTTTACATTCAATATATACAATTGAAGAAGTAAACCAATCTATTAAATAAGAGCTAAACCGGCTAAAAGAAACCAATTTAACTAAACCCACTCCAATAGCAGTCAGTGCGATTTAGCTAGCAAGATCATGACATCGACTAAAGTGGCAAGGGTCGACGAAAGCCTAAATTACAACTTATTTCGTCGACTTGCCAAATTAATAGATTGCCAAATTAATAGATTGCCAAATTGAGGTTGGAGATCAAATATATACTTTATTGGGAGTACTTTTATTTGTTTTTTCCGGAAATGTTTGTGTCAACAACGGTCCTGCGTGAACTTCCTTGTGAGGAATTCTGAAAAAGAAGCCATGCATGTTAATTGTTGAAAGGAAAGAGTCTTAGATTTGAATACTTAGATTAATTATGTATTGCTGTCCAGATTAATTTACGAGATTTTAGGTTGGCATACAATTTTTTAAATAAGGAAAATCAGTGATAATATAAAGAAATGACGCATATATTAGTAGGTTCTCCTTGCGATATCCAAAAAAAAATCTATCTACACTTGCCACCGTATCTGCTTCCAAGAAGTCTTCCTCTTACTCTCTTGCTAAATCTTGCCTATTATTGCATTTAGTTTTTTTTCTTCATGTTTTAAATAATTAAAAGCACGAGTAACATGTTATTTGGATGAAACTGACCATCTTTGATAAATGATCATCAAGATTTTGTTTTTCGTTTATTGGATTGATATTTACCGTTTTTCGGCCTTTTAGTCATTAGTTGAGGTTGATCTGCATCAAGATATTAAGATGAAAACGTAGGCTGGTTCTGGAGGTAAGGCACAACGTATCTCACAACGTCATCTTGCGCCATTTCGAGGTGCTCTCCAGGGACACTGACAAACTTCACTTTTCCAGCAGAATCCAAGGTTTTCAGACCAATCCAGTCCTCAATATAGAGCTTTGTCTGGAGAAGATCGAATATAATAACTGTTTAGAACACAAGTGGTTGATGATGATGATGATCAGGAAAAGAAATGAAATTGAGGCTCACCTGTTGAGGAGACAAAAGAGGTGTGGAAGCTCCTTCCGGGTAATATCCGAACAAACAACTTTCTCTAGGAGTCACTTCTTTATCATCCTGGAACTGTTTTATAGGAAATGAAGAAAACAAAATTAATGAGCTATTCCAACAATGGTGTTCAAGATTTGGTTGAAATCTCAAGGATGCACCATGACGAGGACCAAGTTCTCCAAACTGGTGAATCGGTCTTTAAAAGTAGAATTCCTCTCGTTAGGTCTCTCGTTGTTGAGCATTGGCAGGTACTTGGAGTGTTCCAGGTACTCTGACATTTCCTGAGAGCCAGATAACAAGGCTTTTTTTCGATTGAAGTATTCATGTAAGAGGAAATGATTGAGGATTAGAAAGAAGAGGTTAAGTTTTATTACGGTAGGGATTTTGACATAACCACTTGGAGCAATATGATCCTGCAGAGTAATTAATTACCGGCGTTGTTAAAGAAGGGTATTAACCAATAATTTCAAGGTTTTGGATCTTTGATTAGAGAAGAAGAAAGAGAGAGAAGGTATACTTGAACGTAGTCGCTGTAGACATCTGTTTTAAGCAGCTGGCAAACTGGAGTCTTTAAAACAGAGAAGCCCATTGTTGTTGTTATTGTGATTAATACACATGAGAGACAAAGAGAATGGGAAGAGAACTCACAAAACAGTTGGGGATGTCGGAGATGCCAGCGTGAGGACCTCCTAAGGATATATAGTTGATGACAGGAGGAGCATTATCGCAGAACTCGATTAGGCCTCTTGCTACAAAGTTTCCTTGAGACAGTCCGACGATGTTGTAACCTTGACTCAGCTCTTTCATCTGTTTCACTTTCTCACACGCTACACTCGCTTGTTGCGTAAGCGGCATGGAAAAGGAATCTTGTTCTCCATTTCCTATTTCTCTAAGAGATGACACATAACAGAGGGAGAGAGAGACGGAGATAAACCCTTTTGCAAGATTAGGATGAAACAAAAAGAAGAAGAAGAAGAAAGGGTTGAGTCGGTACAAGCAAGATCCAGAGGAGCTGGAGAGGTTGCTAAGGAGCTGTGTGAAGCTGCTCCCATCACCATTGGAGCATTGATCGTGAACCCCTGTTTCAATCAATGTCCCTTAGTGTTTTTAACTAGGAAAGAGGAGAAGGAAGAACAAGGATCGTTAATTACCGTGTAAGAGAATAAATGGAACCGAGATTGAAACAGGAATGAAGAAGAAGATGGACAAGGTCACAAGGAGAGCAGATCTCTGGTAACTCTTCTCCATGGAAGAAGAAGTCAGTGAAATAATTTACCTTTAACAAATGGAAGATAATTTCATTATTACATGGTGGTTGGTGTATGGCCGGATCTTTCAATTCGGATGAAATGAAATCTAAATGAAATCTATCGTGTGGTTGCTGCTTGTTTTCTTATTGACTTGGAAATTTAAATCATAGCTTCTTTTTTTTTTCATGAAAACCTTTCCAAATCTTTCAACATTTAAGGATTTAAAAATTATATTTTGTCGTAGTCAGATTTTATATCAGAACTATATTATTTTCATTTTTTTCCGAGAGACATTCGTAGCCTTTAATTTATCTTTTATCCCTCGTGTTTTAAACGTCCGTGTCGATACTCCTGCAAAAGGAATTCGAGCAGCTAGAACACGTTTTTATTTTTCCATGTTGGTGATATACCTACTAACCACATTTATGTAATAGTTGGTAGATGACAAAAAAAAAAAGCATCTAATTATTTTCGAAATCATTATTTTTGAATAAACACTAAACAATAAAATCTTTAAACATAATTGGTGAATATCAAAATATATAACCAATAATTTCAAAATATTATAAGAGTCACATGTTTAAAGAATGTACAAACTAGTCTGCATCAAATAAGGGACCACGTATTTCACAAGGTCCTCATCCGTTACTATGAGGTGGTCCCCTGAGACGCTCACAAACTTTACTTTTCCGACATCATCCAATGCTTTCAGACCGATCCAGTCTTCTCTGTATAGTTTTGTCTGAAAATATATATTCAAGTTTTTTTAGAAAAAAACAGAAAGAGAGAGAGACAGACAGACAGACAGATTCACCTGTTGAGTTGACAATAAAGAATCGAATCCTTCTTCATCTGTATAATATCCGAACCAAGCAGTTTCTTTAGGGATCAGTGTTGTGTCGTTTCGGAACTGTTAAGAAGAAGAAAACAAAACAATGAGTTAAAAGAAAGAAAAAAAACAGATTTTTCAATCTTCTGAATTGAAGGAAGGAGACAATGAGTAAGTACCATGACAAGAACCAAGTTGTGTAAGCTGGTGAAACGGTCTTTGAAAGTGGAGTTTCTTTCATCAGGTCTCTCGTTGTTAAGCTTTGGTAGAAACTTAGAATGTTTCAAATACTTTGTCATTTCCTGAGAAAACCAAATCCCATTGCGTTTGAAAACCCAAATCGACTTTGAATTAATTTGATTTGGTTAACTAAATAACTTACACCAGGGATCTTGACATAACCACTAGGAGCAATATGATCCTGCATAGTCATTAATTAATCAAATCATGATTAAAGACTTTTTGATCTTGAATAAAGAGATATAGATAGAGAGTGTTACTTGAACGAAGCCGTTATAGACCAACTTCATCATAGCTTCTACTATAGCGCAGATTGGACCAAACTTCACACAACAAACAAAACACACATGAATAATAATGCCCCCATTGTTGTTAATTACAGTGATTAAGATTAGCCAAAGAAATAGTGAAAAATTACAAAACACTTGGGAATTGTGGCGATGCCAGCATGAGGTCCTCCTAAGGAAACATAGTTGATGACAGGAGGAGCATTGTCGCAGAACTCGATTAGACCTCTAGCTACTAAGTTTCCTTGAGACTCTGCAACAATGTTGTAACCTTGACTCAACTCTTTCATCATCTTCACTTTCTCACACGCTAAACTCGATTGTTGTATTAGTGGCATGAGCCATGAGTCTGTTTTCCCGTTTCCTATTTCTCTACATGTTATATCAAAAGATCATTAACTCCACCAGAACATTTATCTCCAGTTCCACCAAAAAAAGAAAGATGAAACACACAGATTCAAAGAAGGAAGTTAGTGTTTAGTGGTAGATTACAAGCAATAGCCAGGAGAGCCGGAGAGGTTGCTTAGGAGTTGCGTGAAGTTATTAACTCCACCAGAACATTTATCTCCAATTCCTGTTTTTTTTTTTTTATTAATAATTAATATTAATTTAATTATATTTATTCAATATCAATTAAAAGAAAGAAGAAGAAAAAAACAGATGAGGAAGAAGAAGGATCGTTAATTACCATGAAACAATATGAATGGAATAGAGTTTGTAACCGAAACGATAGAGATGGCCACCGTTAAGAGGAGAACAGATCGCTGGAAAATTCTCGTCATGAATGATTGATTCGCCGGAATATTCTTCTTTTTCTCTCTCTCTCTCTTTCACTCTACAATATGTAAGATTGCTTGTCTATAAAAATTAAAAATGATGTTGCTAGTCAACAAAAGGGTTGTTACCGTTTTCTCCACTAATTGGAATCAAATTAAATGGGATTTGACTTCAATTTAAAACATTAAAAAATCCAAATTTTTGAGTTTTGTAATTTTTGTGTTTATATTCCTTCACTTCACATTTGTACACCGTAATTATCTAAAGCATATATATATATTTTGTTTTCAGTAGATATATTTTGGTCTGTTTTTCTTTTGTAGAATTCTTATTGAACCTTGAATGATATACATTGTTGTAGGATACATTGCAAATATAATAAATTCGGCGGAAAAAATTAATATCCCCGAAAACTACGGAAAACAAAATTTCTTCGGAAACAAAGCCCATAAAATCTCAGAAAACTTAACCCGAAAAAGGCAAATTACACCAAAGACCAAAACCTAAAACCAACCAAAACAAAATTTCCACATTAAGTTCAAAGAGGTTTATAATAGAGATCACAAAACAAAGTCAGGATTCTTCTTTGGAGATCCAATCAACCAAAAAAGAAAAACGACGCAGAGACCCCAAACAAGGGGAAGAGCCGAAACATCCGAGCGGCAAGACGAAGACCAAGTTGTACAAAACAGATGAATTTTATATTGAAAGCAAGATTCATCCCAAAGTTCTGTATAGTTTTCTTAAATAAAGTAATAGTTTATATAGAAATTATTAACTGATACCAAACAATATCTCAAACTATCTATCAATATATGAAAGATATGAAGAAATCTTCAGACTTTTAACTGCAAAAGGGTGGTCTGGTTTTAATCGAACTGGAATATGTTTTTTACATTCCTAAAATGAGAAGAATACTAAACTGATTTGCCGGCAGAACAAGCGCAGCAATAAAGAGATAAAACCAGATTATCACTTACTCCCTTTGGGTTTCCATGGCTACATTGTCTTACACTCTGCAAGCTCTGATGATTGGTTGGGTTGCTTCAGGGAGGAAGTCGTCGCTGGTTGGTTTCTCAGGGAATCTCCTCCCTGGTAAGTCGCACCGGTTTGTTTTCTAGATACACAATCTCTCTGTCTGCTGCTTTTATGAGATGCAGCTCTGATTCTTCTTCATCTGACACAGAAGATGACTCTGAGTTTGATCCCTCCTCATCTGCATTTGGAGAAAATAAGAAGTCATTCATGATTCGGTTTGATCACAAAAGAGTTGGGTTTTTTCTGTAGTGTTTCATCATAAAACGTTCTTACTTACCAGAGAATTCAAGGCGTTCGGGAAGAGCACTAACAGCTGTAAGCTGAATGCTTTCTGGTAGAAGACAATTACAGAACGAACCTGAAACTCAAAAACCAACCAACTAAGGACAGGATTTGTTTGTCGAAATGAGCTACGGCATTGCAAAGGAAAGGTTTATATATCTTTTACCTACTCGAGCCAGGCGATTAATCCATCCTGGAATAGGCTTTCCGGTAAGCTGCAAGCATACTTCTTCGGTGAAATGGTTACAGTTCTTGGCAATCAAATGGTAAGTGTCACCATGGTATTTTCTTGAAAGCTTCTCCATGTATGAGCGGAAATCTGAACGGGACATGCTGGTAGTTCCCAACAAAACTGACCGTCTAAAGATGAAACCTGGACAGTCCTTAGGTTCTACCTCATATACCCCACTCGTTGGATACTCATGAGCTCCATAGCAATATTCCAAACCATGAGCTACATTGAAGTTGAGAAACTGTGTTAAAACAGATAAGAAATTGAAGTTGCTCAAGTCTGGGCTACTATTATACGGGTAAAATCTGAGTTATAGAGGATCAGGGAAAGGTTTCCGTTAAAAACTCCTCCATCCCAGTTAGATCTATATACAAAGCACGACTTGGCAAGAACATTAAGACAGCTAATTTTGTTGTTCCTCTTCAAAAAGCCTAACGATTCAACTTCGAAAACATACTTGAGTAGACAAATTAAGTTATAGAACAGATAAGAATTTGAAGACCAAGAGGATAAACATACCCTCTATTCCAGAATGGAAAATGCCGATCCCAAACCAATAGAGGTAATTGTTCACAGGCGTTAGATCATACACATTGAGATACACCGGCGTAAGCCCGGTTTCTCCACTGCTCTCTTCCCTCTCCTCACTTGAGCAGGAGCTTGAGCTTAAAGTAGGCACCCACATTTTACACACAAAAGCACCAACCCACAGAATCCCAGTTCAAAGTCACGATCCAATCATCCCTTTCTTCCTAAACCTCTGCAACACAAAAAAATGATGATGAAAATCAAATGTTCCATAACCTAGATGAAAATCATTGGAATTGAAGCATTCGAACATAAGCAATCCAAAGTAAAACTTATTTGGTAGCTAATGAGAATAGATCGAAAGACTCGATTCAGCCAAGATTATGAACCTTTCCAAATCATTCCGTAGTTGATAATTTGGTAAAGCAATTAAAACCCAATCAAAGACCTAAACCTAGAAAGCAAATCTATCAAATCAAAGCCTGGTCTTTACAGAAAATCTAACGCATATCGCTCGAATTCCAAATCGGGAACAAAATTGAAATTGGGCACGTGTGTCTTCCTCGGAAACTCATATACAGAAATCGAGCGCGATAGAGAGATGACGAAGAAGAAGGAAAAGATAAGAGAGCTTACGTGAGAGAGAGAAGAATGGATTGGGAGAAAGACTGCGAAAAATGATGACTTTGATCGAGAAAAGTTTATACACAAATCAAAAGCCTGTTGTTTTGTTTTTCAAGATTTCCTCTCTTTTTTATTTGTTTCCTCTCAAATTTAAGGAGTAAAAACCTAGAATTGATCCCCAAAAATTGAAAGTGAAAATTAAAGGAAAAGTCGATATACCATATATGATAATATAATACTATATGATATATGTTTAAGTTGGAAAAAAACAAAAAAACATGCACATATTTTTCTATATATTGAACACTTCAAATTTTAATTGACTTTCTCTTGTTAAATTTTTTTCTTAGTTTTAAATATTTATACTATATATAATACTTTCTATGTTTCAGAAAGTTTGAATACATCTCACACAATTTAAGAAAAACTTTTAAGTTTATAAATATGCTTATATTTACTATATCATTAATATTAAATAGTAAATTGGGAATTTTTTTTGAAAACTTATATTGAAAATATAAAATATTATTCTTTTAAAAACATAAAATAATCAACTCCAAAACAATGTTCTTTTTTTTTTATAAAACAGCGGGTGTAACTTTTATTTGGAGCCTCTAAGATGTTCCATACCAAAAGAAGAAGAAAAAAATGGGTTTGATGATTTCTATGGGTGCGTCACGTGGTATCTTGCATTAGGGGAATACACCAGGAACCAAGTGTTCACGTTTGAGGTATTTCAGAGAAAACAATGAATCAAATTCTGGTTTAGGAACTAGAGAGATTAAAGCTAATATCTAATCATCTATGAGGTGTGTTATATAGGCAAATTCTGGTTTAGGAACTAGAGAGATAAGCTAATATCTAATAATCTATGAGTTGTAAAATTATATAGGCAGTACAAAAATAAGGAGAAGTCAATTTGAGGCATAAATGAAAAAATGGAATGAGTGAAGTTGGTGTTTGGTCCATTTATAGCCAAAAGTCCAACATTATACGCCCTACCTACATGCATGCAAAAAGTATCATATAGTCATATAGATCTTTCAAAAATCAATTCACACATGGGGATATAATAGAACGTTATGGTGTGTATTGAACAGAACATTTGAAGTGGTTTGAATTAAAATGATAAATCTTAGTTATTCATACATAGATTTTAATTTTTTTCTAAAATCTAGTGTTATTGGATATAGGATTTGTAAATACCTCTTAAAATCCATTGTTATTAAAAATGTTTTAAGTATTGAGATTTTAATGATTCAAGTGATTTTAGAAGAGTTTTTTAGTTAAAAATAAAAGATCCAAATTTCATGATTTTATATGAAATTGTAGAGAATTTTAAATCATATATTAACAATTTCCTTAAATTCACCAAAAATCATTTAAAATCTTATTAAAATTCAAATCAGTACAAATCTTCAGTTCAATACACCCCTTATAAGTCAATAAAATAGAGCTTCGTGGATTTTACTGCTGATATTCAAATTCTCTCTATGGGTATGCATGGACACAAAAAAAAACAAATCCGAAAATTCGAACTGGTACTGATCTGAAAATATTCGAACCGAAGTGTTTTGGATCCATCAAAATACCAAACATATCCTTAAAAATCGAAACTAAATGGATACCGGTTTGAATATTTTGGATATTCGATCCGAACATTCGAATGTCCACCTCTACTTTGGACCATGGCACTGGTTTTAGGATGTTTGAAATTTGAAAGTCGGATTTTTTTGAAAAAATAAAAATAAAAAACAAATGAATAATAAATTCTTCGAATGTGCAAAAAAATAAATTATAAACGAATAATAAATTTCCAAGAATGTGCATACAGCAAGCTGACCCAAACAGGAAAAAAAAAAAAAAAAACATCTAAACAACAGTCAATTGTGGATAACCAAACGGTGGGTGTGGAGATAACGGCGATAAAAGCGGCATGCTCAGAAACTCCGTCAAGTCCCAGTCATCTATCGCCGTCAAACTTGACGTCGCTGCCTCAACATGCTCGCTAACGGCGTGACTCTCTTCCGTCTTTGGCACTTTCTCAACCGCCGTCACTTCCTCCTCCTCTCCGTCTCTCTTCCGTTTGTTCTGGCCACCTTCAGCGCGTGGATTCCACTTCCCAACCTCAAGCGGGAAATTGAGAATCGCCTTTGACCCTCGGAGTCTAAACGCCGCTTGGTCGTATGCCCTAGCAGCTTCGATAGCCGTGTCAAACGTCCCGAGCCAAACCCTAGTTCCGCGACGGTTCGGATCTCTGATCTCCGCCGCGAATTTCCCCCACGGCCTCATCCTCACTCCTCTGTAATGCCTCTTCTCTTCTGCGACTACAGGTACGGGAAGTAGTTCCGGTTGAGGATTTCCGGTTGCGAATTGGATCCACTCGGTTCTGTTCGGCGGTGCGATCTTCAACGGCGGTTTCCGGTTCGATTGCGAGATTGAACCAGAAACGACGCGAGGATTCGTTTGGAAGGTGAAGGAATCGCTCGAATCAATTACAGGTTTTAGCTCGAAACCAGAAATCTCCGATTCGAATACAAACGTGTCCGTGAAGTTGGGCGTCACGAGATCGATTATCTCCGGTTTAGTCTCAAATTCAGGAAAATCGAAACCGGTTTGATCAAATGATCCGAAGATTGAAAAATCGGTGCTGGATTCTGAAGCTACCGATTCGTTCGTCCATGGATTGGTGGTGAGAGTAGGCACCGGAGAAAGTTCGTCGAGAAGATGCTTCTTGATGAAGAAAAGAGCTGACGCTTCGCTTGGCGTGGCCATTAGATTTCGAGATCGAGTTTTGGAGAAAACAGAGAATCGAAGGAGGAAGATGAATTAATCGAAGGAAAGATTTGATTTGACAGTGGAGAAGAGAGTGGAAATGTGTATATATAGAGGAAAGAGTCAAGTCAATGAGAGACTCTTTCAAGGCAACATCCTTTAGTGTTTTTAAATTCAAATCTAAATAATCACATGCGGAAGGGTGTATCTACTCGTGTGTTTTATCGATCTCACACCGTTCGATTAGATTGTAAACCCCCAGTCAACGGTGTGATCGTGTGGTTCATCGATGGCAGCTGACGTAAAAAAATAACAAATAACTTTCCTTAGGCTGCGATCTAATTTAGAGTTCTTTACATGTATTATATTGTTTCTTTTTTCCGATTACTTAGGCAGGAATATATCGATTCATGCTTTGATAAAAGTGAATCAAAAGATTAGTACTCCTATATTAAAATAATTGTTCGTGTTAACATTTGATTAATTTACTACTACTAGTTGTAAGAATCTGTTCACATGCATGCATTTTCAATATCAAAAGTTATCGGCCGTGTCAATTCATTTTTTTGGATAATCTTGTTACAACGACAATTAAAGCACGTTTATTAATGTTTGGGTAATAATTAATGGAAGAAAGAAAATCTGGTTTTAATCTTTACGTCAATCAAGTGGTGGTGCGCTAATGGTTCCTACTTATAAATGGGTTACTTTGTTAGTTTAGGTTATGGATCAATTTTCCGTAAGCGCGAAATCTCTATAATATTATTTAAGAAAATATTTTTAAAAATGAATTTTATTTTGTAAGTTATTACATGAAATGTCATTACAAATAACAAAGGATAAATGAAATAGTCTTTTAAAATTATCCAAAAAAATTATTGAGGATATAATAGTCTTTTAAAATTATTGATTAAAATATGGAAAGTATATATTTTGCATTAAAAATGTTATTTTGCATTAAAGTTGAAAAATATTTTATTAGTTTTATAAAAAGTTAGACACAAAAAAACTATATTTTTTTAAGAGTTTGTAAATTAACCACAAAAACTAGAGTCATTTAACGATGCATATTAGAGTTATGTTTTTAAAATTATAAGTTTTTTGCGGGTTAGTCCGAATAATATTTTAATTCACTGCAAAACATGTTAAATAAACAAATTATTACAAATTGACAACTTTATCTATAATCAATAATAATAAGTTAGATATATTATAAAATTCAGATAAAATCAATTTTATTAAATTTCAAAACAATTTCGTTAAAAAAAAAATTACTCCGCGCTATAATTAGCGCGGGTTAAATTCTACTTATCTAACAATTTTCCACTTGATCACTCAAAGGTGCCTCATAAATGAGGTAGAAAAGAAGAAAAAAAACGGATCCATACCTAGACTTCGAGGAGATTAGTTTGAGTTTCAGCCTGAAACCCTCTCGTTATATATATATAAAAAATAACCTTTACGTCAGAACTCAGAACCATATTGTATTTTTGGATTTTTAACTATTTTTTGTATTTTTTAACTATTTAAGACTAGATTCTCCTTGTCGACGATGTTTTGTATAGTCTCGAACATCTGGTAGACAAAGACCGATGAAACTCTCATCTTGCCGCCCAGAAATATACAAAAGCTTAAGGAACCAATAATTTCAAGTTAAACAAATAATTATATCTAGTCATATCGGGAACCCTTACAACTATTTTTGTTTTCTTAAATGTCAGAACCAAATAATTATTTTCATTTCAATAACCGTCCCCAACATTAAGGTTATTTCTTGCTGTCATATAGTTTCAAATTACATGTTTGTATAAGATGGAGAAGAAAATAACAATAATAGTACATTTGCATTCATATATATTTTTTTTAATTATAGAACTGTGATTTAATTTAGAGTATTTTCAATGGATTTCTTAATTTATCCAAGTAAACAAAATTGATACACACATTTTGGACATCTACTATATACTTGCGATATATTCTCTTTAAACTTCTACATTATAATTTAATATGTTAATTTATTATTATATGAAATACTCTTCTCTTTAAACTTCTACATTATAATTTATTATTATATGAATACTCTTGACGATACAATCAATAAAATCACTTACTAAATTTAATTCCCAAACTTTTACGGTACTACTTTGTTATTTTCTAATAGCAACCTAACAAATTTCTACATATTTAAATTTATTAATTTTACATTTACCAAACGAAGCTTATAATTTATTTCAAAAGGTTACTTATTTTAACCATATAAACATGCATAAACAAACGCAAAACAAAATAAGTGATAAACCATATAATTTTTTATTTTTTTTTATGACTCATAGATAAATCTCAGACCCATGGAGAGGCCTACACTAATCTCATGGGGATGTACCACCAACGGGCTAAGCGTACATCCATGTTTGCAAATGAGACCTAAACATTACCCTCATATCCCATTTGGCCACAAAGGAGAGAGTTTGTGTCCAAGGAGCTTCAAACCGAGGGGGAGAGATATCAACTCATTCTCAGGTGTCCACTACCACTCGACCATAAACCATATAATTAGGCCATGACATACTTTATATAAAAGATAAGTGCTAAATCATTAAGGGAATCGTAATACTTAAACTTGTAATCTTGTACTATTCTACAATAACAAACCATGTGACATTGCCTTTGCTGCGTTGGAACGTGATTTAACCCTTTTACGTTTGCATACGATTACGAATGTGCTTTCTTCATCACTTGTCTTCCGGTTAAATTGATCATCACAATTCACAAATACTTCTAAGTTGATTCTTTTGATTGTCTGTATTTTGGTATTTATATATTATTGTTGTAGCTGAAAATACTATGGTCAAAATTTATAAATATAAATAAACAAGAGACTTTGGTTTATCTTTTAAGAAAATAAAAACCGAGAGATTATTGAGCAATAAACAGTAAGTTTGTTGTTCGATGAGAACAAACAGGATCTGAGAGCTATTTGGACAAGGTTTTTACGGAGTAAACTGGTTTAGTATTTCGATTATCAAAAGCGATTTACAAGAACAAGAACAAAAAAAACACAAATGTTTAAGCCTAGAGCTAAGTTGTAATTGGGAGTGGTGTAAAGAGTTGGATTCCGGTCATTTGCTATTCGCTTTTGTCCTTGTTTTATACTCCGAAATCATGTTTAACATTTCCGTTTATTCCGCATGATTCGCCATGAATAATTTTTAAATCCGAAGATTCGGCGGTTACGTCCACGAACCTTAGTTCATCGGTTTGAATGAGTATTTGGCCTCGTCAGAGTTGACTAACGGTTCAACATTTAATCCCTTTTGACTGTAGATTTTCACTTCGGTGGACTTTACAGCTCGGTCCGCGATTTCGATTACTCCTTTGACTCCGTCTGGTAATTTTCACTTCACCGAACATTTTTACCATAGCTTTATTGGATCCAATTTATTGGACCGGAATTTTAACTACCACAATTATGATGTAATTTTTCTAAAAGTGATCTTACTATATACTTTATATCATGAATGAAAAGATTACATAATCATAATATGGAAACGCCAAAATACAGACAATTGCAATATCAGTGTTAATGAAAAACAATAACTACACTTGATGCTACATGAGTACATGTTAACGAAAAACAATAATTACACACGATGCTTCATTTTAACAAGTCTTATTTTTTTTTGTTCATAGTTTTCAATCTCATATAATCTTTTTTTTAAAAAAAGAATCTCATATAATCTTCTTTTTAAGCTATCATACGTTTGATGAAATTCTAAATTACACGTCGAAAATTTTATAGAGTTAGCGATTGCACAAGAGTTGTGACTATGTCTTGGAAAATAAGGCAATTACTTTTTTTTTGTGCAACTATAAGATAATTACTTTAAGCCACAATTAAAATGAACAATTAGAGGGCCACCATTATTTTTAAATTAGATTTATGTATTTAATTTTAATATTATATGTTTAGCTTTTTTTGTTTGAAAAGTTAGAACTCCTGGTAAATTTTTTTTTATTTTATAAAATGTATATATATATATATATTTGTGTCTGTGCGTAGCACATGTGGTAATATTCGGGTCGGATTAAGTCGGGTCGGATTAAATTTGAGTGGGTTTTATTGTTTAAAATTCGAATCAACGCCGGAGCTCGATGAATGGTTTACCGAAAATATATGGTTATGGTGTTACACATATGATTCATGTTTGTTCGGATGGTTATCGTGTAGCTGGCTATGCTATATCAATTGTTGATGTAGTTTTTAGAACATTGTTTTACTTTGGATATATAGTCATGCATTATCGTATACTTCGTGTAGTTGGTTATGTTATATCAATTATTGATATAGTTTTTATAATATTGTTTTACTTCGGATGTATAGCCATGCATTATGATATATTTCGTGTAGTTGGGAATCAATTTTTCAAAAAAAAAAAAAAATTATCAGATAGCCAATGCTGAAGAGAAAACCGATGAAGAAAATCATACAACCGCATTAGATCAATGACATCGATGTGCTCAGATTTAGTTCATATAGCTCTTTATAATTAAACAAGCATGCAAGTTGAAAATATATAATTCATTTTTCACAGAATTTTTGAATACTAGTAGTAGATAAGTAAACTATAAATAAGAACACAAAATATATTTTAGTTCATGTTTGAATTATTATTCTTCTCGAATTCCATTCAACAAAAACTGTTCAAAAATCCAAACTCTCTTAATCAAATATCTTTTATTTTTGTCGCTTAGTTAAATATCTAAGCAATGGAAGATTAATAATTACTCTTTTTGAACACTATTTTTTTGTTTAAAGTAAAGACTTTTCTTTTGTTCAACTTATAGAAAAATGTAGACTTAAAGTCTAAGTTTTTTTATTCGGAAAATTGTTTGAAAACGGACATGTGCAATGTATCTTGTTGTCTCTTTCAAAACTTATGATTGAACACGTGCACTTATTACATTTAATCATTCTTATATAAAGTACGATTTCAAACTGAACGACAAATAAATTGCCAAAATTAACAAAAACTATTACTCTGTTTTTTTTAGTCCTTTTCCGTTTGTTTACATCAATATATGTTTACTGTTTTCATTACAGATTATGATTTTAGAAAAATATATATATATCAGAAAATAAAGAGCTTAAAATGACCTTTTATACTTTGTTGAAATAAACATGAGAACTGTCTTCTTATTTTTTAATCTATCAACATAACAAAATAAGATTTAAATTGGAAGAAATAACTTCTTAGGAGTTCGTCTAGCCTTTGTGGATTTGTATTTCGCATACTGCACATGGAATCTTTATATTGTTTTATTGAGATTATTTCTTTGGATTATCACAAAAAAATTTGTGATAAATCTTATATATATATATATATATATATATATTAGGAATTATTGTATGTATGATTATTTTATGAAAACATAATTTGTGTATTTATATTTTATAAAAATTAGAAAATAAGTATTATTTTGTGTTCTATTTATATATTGACTTTCTAGTCATACTCATGTACAGTGTTATACGAATCAATGATATACAATACACATATCAATAATAAACATGAGCAAAATCATTTTTTCAACAGAAAAATATGAATTATTTTTTAAATTTTTTAAAAAACATTAAAACACAAAATATATTTTAATTAAATAACACTAGATATAAATATCACTATAAATTATTGGAAGATTGTTGGATTGTTGTCCAGATTTTTTATAATCACCTTTGTTGGACAACTCAAAATTGCAGTGGGGACGCACGGGTTTCTTGTTTAATGGTAGGACGTTTATTTGAATATTCTACGGTCAAAAGTCTTACACGACCGGATTTGGTTAATTTCGAAGCTGACGTGTCATGTGCTTCCCCTGACCACGAAGAAACGAAAGACTCAAAATAACAGTTAATGTATTCCCATAATTATAAACCACAGTTTCGGATAATCGCCAAAATGTTTTATGAATGTTCGTTCATTCACAAAATGTGAAATCAAATGGATAAAAAAATAAGTTGTATTAAATTTGGAGGGACCTTTTTTAATCAACAAAATTAGAGAGACTAAAGGCTTGATTGGAATGAGGTTTAGAGGTTGTACACAGCCATATTTATTTCTACAGCTAATTTTTTTTTCAATCATGATTTCTACAGATTTTTAAAAGCTAATTTTTTTTACAATCATGATTTCTACAGATTTTTAAAAGCTAATTTTTTTTACAATCATGATTTCTACAGATTTTTAAACATACAGCCATTTGTATCTTTTTTGGCTGTAGAGNTTTAAAAAGCCACAATCAGAATCTTACAGCCAAAATTCTATCGCTAAAAAATCTACAGTCAAAAAACCACAGCATAAAACCGAAAGCTACAGCTGTTACCAATCAGGTCCTAAAAAACAAAAGTTCGGAAACATCTTGGCTGTATAATTTTTACAAAAAAAAAACAAAAACAAAAAAACAAAATATCTTGGCTGTATAAAACAAAAACAAAATATCTTGGCTGTACAAAATATCTTAAAAACGTCATATCACCAAAAATCTAGCAATGAATTTCATAATCACTCAAATGTTAATTTTAATTGATGGTGAAATGCAACTTATATGAGAATTTCATAATTACGAATTAATCTTATGATTAAATGGCATGTGTCACTCTACTCTAGTCTTTAGCTTTACTTCCATTCTTCCAAGCTACTTTATTTCTTTCAAGAGTAGTTTAAAGCTGAACTCTTGAACAATTGTGTATGGACAACTCCTAAGTTAATTACGGAAGGTTAGATTTTTCTTTGTGCAACATTAAAGGTTAGATTTACATTTGAATTGAGGGTCCGTATATATTTTATTTATCTTATTTAAAAACATCAATGGCTCCGTGATGATTACGATGTTTCTTTTGAATTAAAAAAGAATGTGTTAATAAGATCTCCAGTTAGATTTTCCAACAACGAAATAAAGTTTTATGTGATTTCAAACCAATTGATAGCTTAACTTTCCTCCTTTTCGATGGAGTTAATGGGCTAATGAGCTAGAATTTTATAGTTTAGACGAAAAGAAAAATTAGTTAAATATTTTTTTTTCTATATGCCGATTTTTTGTTTTTAAACTATAATGTTGAACTCGGATTAGTCTTTGATAATATTTGCAAACATAAACTATTTTTCTTTGGGGGAGATTTGAAAGTCATTGGGCCTCCGAAGGGCTCCTGGTCATAATATAAATTGATTACGTATTTTTTTTTGTGAAAGGATAAAATAAATTATGATATATTATTACACACTAGGTAAGTCCACGCGATAACGTGCGTGTGTATTTTTATGTAGGGGTTTTTTGTACTTTTTAAAAAAAAATTCTTCATAACAAATGCAGATGTAACGAGACATCATGTCAGATAATATTCTGATTACTACCACAAAGCCATAACCCATTATATATATCCATTAAGCCAAATACATTCGCTCATACTATGAATCATGCAACATATGTTTATCCAAAAACATTTAAACCACAATATGAACACATATTTTGTTATAAAACACAAAAGGTTACATCGAGAGCGTACAATGAATAGTTTGAGTAGCCATGAGACGAGCCGCCAACATCTGAATCTTTACCATTCCCTCATTTCCCGGTATCCGAATCACGATAAGCATTAGGCAGGCTCTGACCTCTAAAGTAAGATCCCAGAACTGATAGACCAACACCAACGCCTGGCTCACCAATACCACCCATCTAGCTCGACTGCAACAAAGCATGGCTCAACCCACCATGGGTTAGAGCACTCTCCAACATCGGATACATGTAACCTCCTCCGGCTGCTGCTGCTAAAGCTGGATTCCCCAACATTCCAGTTACATAAACCGGATGGTATTGGTTTCCTAGCATAAACGACGATGCATCCATTCCACCAGCGGTAAATACATGTTTTCCTTGCGGTTGTTGTTGCTGGGACTGATCATGATTAGCCATCGAACCTAAACTCATCTTCACCGGACCCACTTGGTGATGCCCTTTTCTCGACGCCGCATGCCCCATTGAAACAAGTTGGCATGTCGCCGTTCGATTAAGAATCCTCTTCTTCGACTCCTTAAGCGCCTCTCTTGCTCCTTTCCTCGTATGAACCCTTTAGCATTGCCCTTTGTAATTCAGGAGATAGAATCCGCGATCATTATTATTTCAAAACGAATCATCGCTAGAAGATCCGGAGCTCTCGTCTTTGTTAGGTTGATGAATCACCATACTCCCAACTCGCGTCATCCTCGGAGACAGTGATGGAGGAGGTTGCATCTACGGCGGGGGCGATCATGGCCTCTTCCTGGACTGGTTGTCGCCATAGCTGATCGATTACCAATACCTCTTCTTCGACGACACTACTCGAGGAATCGATGAACCTTCAATATTATCTTGTATCTTTTTTATACATATTTTTTTCTTTTATAATGACTTTTGTAATCTATTCCATTTGTTTTTTCTGAATATTTACTTGTTCTTCACACTTTTTAACTTTATCAATTTACCATTTTGAGTTTTTGATCTCACATACCTTTCACTATTCCGTTTCTCTTTTCTACGCTTTATAATTCTTGTATTTATATTTGTTTCCGTCTTTTATGTTTTTTATTTGTTATCTTCTTCTCTTCTTTCTTGATAACTTGTTATCTCTTCGATTCTTTTATTATATTCTTTTGTCTTATGGGTTTTATTCTGATTTTTATTTTAATTGCTTGAAACTTTCTTAATATATAGTCATTTTTTCGATAATTTATTCTTTTCACTTACATATTTGTTTGTTGACATAAAACATTTATTGTTAAAAAAATAGTTTGACTATTGACGCCATTGCGAAAATTATTTTTTCCATAATTTATTATCTATTGTCCTTCGATAAATGTTGTAACTATTTCTCTTACTAATTTATGTAGATATACATCATGTAATAGTAAATATTAATGTTTGATGAAAAAGGAGAAGAATTATAAGGTAGTATTAATTAATTAGAAAAATGACCAATAAGGGGGTGACAAGTGCCAAAGCTGGAGCTGGAGAGATCTCCTCTTCACTCTTTATAAGGTAGATTTTTATTTTAATTGTTTGAAACTTTCTTAATCTATAGTCATATTCTCCATAATTTATTCGTTTTCACTTACATTTTTTTGTTGAAATGTTAAATTTATTGCTAAAAAAATAGTTTGACTATTGGCGCCGTTGCGGAAACTATTTCCCATAATTTATTATCTATTGTCTTTCGATAAATGTTGTAACTATTTCTCTTACTAATTTATGTAGATATACATCATGTAATAGTAAATATTAATGTTTGATGAAAAAAAGGAGAAGAATTATAAGGTAGTATTAATTAATTAGAAAAAATGATCAATAAGGGGGTGGTAAGTGTCAAAGTTGGAGAGATCCCTTTCACTCTTTATAATGTAGATCATATAACTCTATATATTTAATGATTTTAGACTCATATTATATTTTGTGCAAATTTTGTACCAACTTTTTTGAGACTTATATATTAGTAACTCTAAAGTCGAAATTGTTTTGAGGGTTAATAATATTCACTTCCTTTGGTTTTTTTACTCTATTTTTTTGGGTCTTTTTGTTTTAGAATTATCTTTTGTCCGCATCTCTGGTTGACCTGCTAAGAAAAAGAGACAACCTTACTTAACATCAAAACAAAAAATAATAGACAAAAAGTTTAGATACAAAACTTACATTTTCGATAACTTTTCTCGAACATAATCCGCTGAGTTGAACATAGGACAATCAAATTCCCCTATTAGCGGAGTCGCTGCATTACGATATATTTGACATTCAACTATCTCAATACCAAATTATGCATCAGGAGAATCATAAAAACTAGCACTCATGACCATTGTCGTCGCAGAAACTTTAAGATAACCTTTGTGATGCGCATTCGTCCCCTCACTACACTTGCAAAGCAAAATTAGCTCCACGCCTACCATGAATGCCTTAACCACTATGATGCTGTGATATCGATGGAACCTTGACACCACTATCGTCCCAAAAGTTTTGGAGGCTTAAAGCTAACAAATGAAATGTGGTCTCGTTTATTTTATATAATTGAATTTGAATTTATTTTGTTTCAACAATTGAATTTTGAATTAATTTAACAATCTTGTTTAATATAAATATATTAAGAAGAGTATGTCTTTCAAACTTTTTTTTACAAGATCAGATATATTATTGAGTTTTTTGTGGAATATGAAATTATCTTACTTTCAAAGTACATCACAATATTAAAATGTAATCAAATAATAGATAATCCGGTTTAAAATCAGATAGAATATTAGAAAGTCATCGTTAAAATTTTTTATAAAATAAGGTAAGCACAAATCACAAAGATAAATTAAAAATAATAATAAGGTAAACACAAATCACAAAGATATTTAGATATTACTCACATGTAAATATATATTTGAATAATAAAAAAACATAAAAACATGTACGATATTTTGAAATAAAATGANAAATCACAAAGATAAATTAAAAATAATAATAAGGTAAACACAAATCACAAAGATATTTAGATATTACTCACATGTAAATATATATTTGATTAATAAAAAACATAAAAACATGTACGATATTTTAAAATAAAATAAAATAAAAACAAAAGATCACAAACATATTCACTTAAGTTGTGATAATGAAATATTTTAAAAATACATAAAAGATATAAAAGAGTTAATTATCTTCAATTTCCATAGTTGAACCAATGTCTCTTGTAATTAAAACAAATTATACCGTTAGACCAAAAGGAAAGTTCAAGATGTGGCCCAAAAATTTAACAATGACTTAGTGGCTTAAAGCATAAGCTTCATTTGCCTTATGCAAGGGACGACTCTGCTTGACGCATTGCTTGTCGGTCTCCGATATAGACCCTGCATATACAAGGAAACAAATTAAAGCATAAAAACAAACTTTGTACAAATTTTTTTAATTTATATATATATTAGGCTATTCATAAATTGAGGTCTCATTCAAATGTTTCATAACGATGTGCTCAGATCCGGCTCTGTTTAGAAGACTAATGCGTTAAAACTGTTAGTGTGAGAAGGACGTAACGAGAGGTCGTCGTGGATATAAAAATAACGTTTTACGATTTTATCCAAATACCAAAAAGTTAGATTCACGATTCAAACTAACACACAAAAAGAACAATAAAAAGGGAATCTATAATCTTACATACATTAAAAAATCATGTCATGTTTGGTTGTTCCATTTTTCAATTTTTTTTGAACCCCCAACTTTCCCTCCACTCCCTTACCCATCTGACAACAAAACAAAACAAAACTCCAATTAATTCTCATGCAAGTTTTGGGCAATATGATCCAATTTACTCATTTTGTAACAACTACAAAATGGGGTCGAAGAATATATGTAATATCTTACTAATTTATGTAGATATACATCATATAATAGTAAATATTAATGTTCTATGAAAAAAATGAGAAAAGGTAAATATTAATGAAANAAATAAAAATGACCAATAAGGAGGGGACAAGTGTCGAAACTGGAGAGATCCCATTCACTCTTTATACGGTAGATTTTTACTTTTATAATCATGAGATCCTAAAACGAAGCTGAGACTTATTTTGCTCCACTTTTTTGATGTATTATCGCACTTGTATTTGGTTGTACATTAATATTTGATCGTATTTGTGCCTAGTCGATATCTGCAAAATCCATAATCCCGATATCTGATTTGTGTTGGCACTTGGAACGTGTCGTATTCTTCTTATTTGTGTAAAATCTCTTATTTTACCGTTATGTTAGGTAATTAAATACTTGTCAATTTCCATCTGTTACGTTTTTTTTTAGAGGTTAATTGTATGATATTTAAATTTAAGTTTACTTTACATATGTTTTTCTTTTAGAGTTTACTTCTACAAATTGGGTGATTAACTGGATCTATATAGGGAAATTAAGAGACCTGCCAAAATAGCTGAGAGTAGGAGACTAGTACTCTAAAGAGAGTAGAACTGCAGAAATTCAAAGAGAAATAAGAGGCTTGAGCTTATCATTAACATCAGTTGTTGATTGCTGCTAGAGAACGGTCTGGAAAAGGCGGAACTGTACTTCATGAGACGATTTCCATAAATTATACGTATAATCGCAAATTTTTACCAGCATTGGTTGAATAGTACTGTTGGAGATGGGATGTGCACCTTCACACAAGCTCTGATCCGAATCAATATCAACCTATTTAACAATCGATAAAGCCCTTAAAACTCAGACCAAAAACGTCATAGCCGATCTCTAAAAAAAAAACCTACGGAAAAAGGAAATTTGCAGAAAAAAGGAAAAGAAATATCTCCAAAAAAAAAGAAAATCGATCAAACTACCAAGAAAAAAGGAAAGAATCGACCGAGTAAGAACGCATACCATATGGAGAAGAGCCATCCATTATTCACCCTCGAGAGCTAAGAGACCGATTGTTGCGAACTTTCCGATTTTTAGTTCATAGTTATTTTTCCGTTAGTTCATCGTCCCCACGACCTAATTTTCCTTGTAATTCGCCGAGTTTTGCTTAATAAAACAAGATTCTCCGATCCTTTTTTTACTTAGTTACCTTTGTGAATATTTGTATCTTGCAAATGGCGCTGTATGTGGAGAACATAGTTTTTTTACACTCAAAAAGAAACTCGACGATGAAAGGAACACTCTCTTCAGCTCGTCAGCTAGCTCGTCCTCTTCGATGACCTATTTTGTCTGAGTTCGACAGTTCTACCGAACTATTTCACAATTTATCAGTTCGTCAGATCTACTGAACTATCTCACAAATTATCAGTTCATCGGTTTTACCGAACTATCTCACAACAGTGAAAATGTAAGATATTTATGGCTTCTAAAAACCCGGTTTTGTTGACAGAAAGTAATTTGGCTTAGATGTGCTTAGGTAAACCGGCGCTTCAANTTAAAGTTGAAAAAAAAAAAAAAAAAAACGAAACAGTGAACGACAAAAGGCGAAGACAAGTTGAGAGACGAGACCAATCCAAATATTGCTTGCTTCCGTAGACTGCGTGACATAATCCTTGACGACTACTTTATGTGGATAATCCGCACGTGATTTAATTCACGAACCTTCATAGAAATTGAGAAAAATCCACTACTTACATATTTTCAACCTTTTTAATCACCCCACTATACACTAAAATAACATTTACAAGAATAGTATGTCTTTGTCAATTTTTCAAACTTTTCCAGGTTCATGAACCTCTTTTGTCTCAATCTATTCTCTATATAAATATAACAAACCTCCTTATTCCCACTGCAAATTTCAATATTCCAACAGAACAAATTTTCAAGAAAACCATTAATAAACAAAAAAACATTTTCAAGAAAAAAATATTCTTTAGTTTTTCGCTACTATGGCGGCGGAATCTGACTACGCTTTTCTTGAGTCGATAAGGCGACACTTACTAGGAGAATCGGAGGCGCGACTCAGTGAGTCGATGGCGAGTTCGGTGGCGCAATCTCTTACGACCGGCCACAGCGTGAAACCGGTGTACGGAAGAAACCCGAGCTTCAGCAAGTTGTACCCTTGCTTCACGGAGAGCTGGGGAGACTTGCCGTTGAAAGAAAACGATTCGGAGGATATGTTAGTCTACGGAATCCTCAACGACGCTTTTCACGGCGGATGGGAACCGTCTTCTTCGTCGTCCGACGAAGATCGAAGCTCTTTTCCGGCGGTTAAACTCGAGAGTTTCGCGGAGGTGGATTCTGTCCCGGCGAAGAAGACGAGTCCGGTACCGGCGGCGGCGGCGAAGGGAAAGCACTACAGAGGAGTGAGGCAGAGACCGTGGGGGAAATTCGCGGCGGAGATTAGGGATCCCGCGAAGAACGGAGCTAGGGTTTGGTTAGGGACGTTCGAGACGGCGGAGGACGCGGCGTTGGCTTACGACAGAGCCGCCTTCAGGATGCGTGGTTCCCGCGCTTTGTTGAATTTTCCGTTGAGGGTTAATTCAGGAGAACCCGACCCGGTTCGGATCAAGTCCAAGAGAGGTTCTTCTTCGGAAACCGGAGCTCCGAAGCGGAGGAGAACGGTGGCTTCTGTAAACGCCGCCGATCAAGGAACGGATATGGGGTTGATGGTCAAGTGTGAGGTTGTTGAAGTGACACGTGGGGATCATTTGTTGATTTTATAATTTTGATTTTTCTTTGTTGGATCATTTTTTCCCAAAAAAGGGAAAGGAAAATGTTAAGAAAACAACAAATATATTCATTTATTAAATATTAAACCTCCCAATCATTCCAACAATTAGTGGGATCAAACTTTTTTTTTTTTGAAAGGAAACAATATCACATTTGAAGAAATAAAAATCATTCCCATTACCAGTGGGATCAATTTTGTTTAGGAACACTATAGTGCTATAACATTTGCGATTTCTTATAAAAGAGAGAGAAAATTCAACTTTCTGAATTTGTAACATATAATAATAATGCACACAAAGGTAAAACACACAAAGGTAAAACACACAATTTTTTGACTTTCTGAAATAAATAAGCATTATGTTTTAGTAATGCTTATTTATGTTCGTCCGTTAATTTCAACATTGTTTTAATTAGTTCGTCCGTTAATTAATTTTAGTATTTTAAAATATTATAGTTTAATCGTTAATGTAAACACTTCCAAATTTGTTACATGTCTTTTTTTTTTTTTTTTTGCCGACCAATACTCCTTTATTGCTTAAATTTCTAAATGAGTTTCAATAGCCAAAAGATCTCCTTTTGCAATAGAATCTGCAAAAACATTTGCTGTTTTTGAAATAAAATAGAAAGAAATTCTAGAAAATAACTAGCTAAAACTCGGATATCATGAAAGAGTCCAAAGAGGTCGTTACGATATTCTCCCTTGTTTAGAAGCGATACTGGGAATCAGAGTAAACATGAATCTCTTCGTATCCTCGCTCATAAACTTGCGTCAACGCTGCTCGCATTGCCCAAGTCTCTATTGCTACAGCCGATGGAATGTTTCTTCCGCAGTCGGATGAATAACTCAAAAATATGTCCGCATTAGAGCGGAAAGTCCATCCAAAACCGCCATTAAGAGACGACGAGTTTCATGCCGCATCAACGTAATAGAGAATCCCGCATAGGTGTTATGTTTCGTGGTAGATAATTATCAAGATATCTCGTTTTCGTCTACCAAAATTTTCCGGTAATCCGAGATACTTCTCAGTGCCTCCTTCTTGTCTTATGCGTAGAATTCGCTTCACCTTAGCTGTTCTAGCTGTTGGGGTTTTTGATGCGAAGGTAATTGAAGATTTTACCAAGTTTATATATTGGCCATAGGCTTTTTCATAAGACATGAGGATATTCTTCAACGTCGTACAATTCGTTTCGTCAGACTTGCAGAAAAACATCGTATCATCCGTGAATAATAGTTGATTAACCCGAGAGCTGTTATGAGCTACCTTAACTCCCGGTAACTGCCGTTCTCTTGGGCTTTACGAAAGCACTTCGATATAAAGAATAAATAAGTACGAAGACAAAGAATCGCCTTGTCTTATTCTACAGGAAGGTAGTTGTAGCGCCCGTGTTCCGGAAGAATTGATTATTGAGGAAAAAAATAATTAATTCGGATTGTTCCGGGGGTGGTATCGATCGATACCGGCGTGTATCGATCGACACCAGCCGGGTTTTCTCCTGGTTGTCTTCTTCTCTTATCTTCTTTCGAGTATAAAAGCCTATCCTTGGAGGATAAGACCATAGTTGGTCGTGAAAGAGAGAAAGAAAGAAATAGAGAGAGAAGGAGAGAGAGAGAGAGAGAAGAAAAGCTTGGCGAAGCTTGGATCTTGCGAGATCGAGAGAGTTTGAGCTTGAGAGAAGCTCGAAGAAGAGGTTGGACGAGCTTTGGGTTGGCGAGAGCTTGTGAGAAGAGAGGGAGATCTTCTTGAGCTTGGGAAGTCGTTTTAGAGCTCGATCCATCGTATCTAAAGGTGAGTTGTGACCAAAGGTTAGCAATCGAGCTTGTGTGGTGCTTGTTAAGCTTGATTGATGCATCCTTGTGGTTTGTATGGCGATTCCTGTGTTTAGGTCTCTTGGGCATCGATCGATACCACGTGTGTATCGATCGATACCGGTCCTTTGTTGGTGGACTTGAGTTGTGGTTGTATCGATCGATACCAGGTGTTGGTTTTAGTATCGATCGATACCAGTCCCTTGTCGGGAGTTGTGTGTTGTTTGGGCATCGATCGACACTATGGGGGTATCGATCGATACCAGTTGTGGCTTTGTGCTGAAAGTTTTAATTGTCGTTAATTAATTCTTGATAATTGTTGATTGTGCTTATTGGTAGCCTGTTGTTGGGATGATCAATCTCACTCAGCATTTGGTTAGCCAAATGTTGATGCATCACTTTTGTCGATGCAAGAAAAGATAAGGCGTGATCGTGGAATCGAGGCAGTGAAGAAGGGATGATTAGGACCCGGAGGTTTGCTTCTGTTGTTTGGGTATCGATCGACACTAGGGGAGTATCGATCGATACCAGTTGTTTTTACTGTTATAAATCGTTAGTTTGTGTAAGCTGTAGTGCCTGTGTTGTATCGTGTAATAATTAATGTTTAATTAATTATTGTGTAATGATTGTTTAATTATATGCAAAAAAAAAAATGCGGTCCTTTCAGTAGTACTGAAAAATTTGATAATAACATGCAAGAAAAAAAAATTTGTAGAAGATATTTTTTTGTAATGATAATGCGAAAACCTGTTGGAAAAGAATACGAAACCGAAGTCACACACTCCAATGATTATTGAAGAAAGAGAGACAGACAGTCACAAAACTAATTAACTACTAAGAACATTTCCAATAGTCCTTTAAATTTCACTTTTTCTTTCATTTTGAAGATAAAAATGAAGAAATCATTTTCCAATGGTGCTTCAATATTTGAAGGAACACTATTCATTTCTTCATTTTTTTAAGGTGAACTTTTTTATTTACAAAATGTGTCTTCAATTTTTCATTTGTTTTGTTTTATACCCAAACAAAATTATATGTTTTATTTTACCCAATTAATTTTAAAACTATGTGTTTATCCAATCAAATTATAAAGTAAAAATGCAAATCACATATATAAAAACTCATTTCTCACTTCGAATTGCGTTAATTGATCATTTATGAGAAAAATATATGTCTACTAGTATATGTACATCATAAAATTCTACTGTTGTTTGTTCTTACATTATGTAATGTAATTTTATCTATATAATAAATGTTTAAATTATATAAAATCGTAATTTTGTTGAACAATTGTAATAAATAAAATAAGTAGGAGAAAGTTTGTAAAACTGAAAAATAAAGGGTCTTATTAACAATTAATAATAAAATAAAGATATAATATAATTAAAATATTCTTTTTGAAGACAAAAATGAGACAAAATGTTGGAGAAAATAGTTCTTCGTTTTTTTCTTCATTTTGAATAAACTTTATTTTTGAAAGAAAATTTGAAAAAAACCATTGGAAATGCTCGAAATCAAACACAAACTGATATAAAATATACGACCAAACAAGAGAATCTAATGGAAAGCTAACAGCCACAATAGTTTATTTTTATCAAAAAAGTACAACGATGTCGATACATAATTAATAGCAGAAGTCCCTATCGAACATATTAATTAATTTAAATAGAAATTGGAATTGGGGAAGGTGGTTCGGACAAGAGCAATCTCAGCATTGGTTTTTGCTATGAGAATTTCGGTCTTTTGAATTTGGGATTGTAATAAAGAGATAATCCCAACACAACCATAGATGGGATCTTCGATTCTGCATTGTGCCTCAAAGTAGAGAGTGAATCTGCTGCTTCTGATCTTTCGTGTTGTGGGAGTTGCTGCTCAATAAAATTAACAAACCATATAATTATTCATTTCAGAGTGAAACAAATACGCAGTACAAAATGTTTAATATGATATCAATTTAACTAAAATGTCGACTTAAACTAATCTATAACAATCAAACGAAATTAAAGTAAACATAATTCAAAGTCAGGCCTCTTTTTCCAGTTTTTTCACAATTCTCTTTTAAAATGATCTAATCAGGCACTGATAGCCTAGTGGTTGTTGACTTTGGAATCTGCGAACAACAGTTTTCCCTGAGTTCAATTTCCATTGGAAACAAAAAAAAAATGCTACTGTTTGGTCAAATGGGATATGAAGCTAATGTCGATGGCTCATTTGCAAACCCGATTGTACGCTTAACCCGTTGGTAATACACCCTCAAATGATTAGTTTGAGCCTCTCCATAGATATGAAATTTACCCTTTAATTTAAAAAAAAAAAAAAAAAAAAATGATCCCAAAGTGTTTCATGGAGATTATTTTATACGTGTGTGCTCAATATTTTAAAAAAGTGAGGATATTATTTCATTATTACATATTTTTCTTACATGACTAGAACATTGACTTAAACTACTTCTATTTAATGTTAAAAGAGTTTTAGAAATTTGAACTTCTCCTTCACAACGATGACTTTGAATATTCTACAACTATTTTAATTTCTCTTATATATATATATATATATACATAGCGTAGAATGATTTCACGTTGAATGTTTATATATAAAGTATAAAACAAGGAAAACAAAAGTAAGAAGATATATAAAGTTATGTACCTGAAGAATCTTAGCGACATTGCTAGCTCCATAGATTTTGTGAATAAATTCGAATTTCTGGGGGTTATTAGGAGGGAAATAAGGTGAGAAAATGCAATCTTGAGGACATCTTCTTCTAAGATATTTGCAAGCTGCGCATCTTTTTCGTGGATTCATTTCTTAGATTTTCTTGGAAATGTTTAGAAAGACAAAATTTTGTCGAAAAAAATATAGAATGATTTGGTATTTGTGTCACTCCTAGTCTTATAGATTTGTGTCTTGTTAGTTTCCTTATGAAGAGTAAATATTGCCAATTTAAATCCAACGGCTACTTTTTTATAGTCTAATTTTTTTAGGAAATTTCCATAAGGTAACAAATGAAGCTTAATTATTTTCCATTAATATTTAAAATGTCTCGACTCTTGACAATATACTAATATAGTTATTATAGAACAAAAAGTGACCGTTTAAGGGAAACTTCTCCTTCTCAACGATGAGCTTGACTATAAACATTTTGTAATTCCACAGTTTCTTTTGTTAGTTGTTGATTCTCCTAAGAACAGAAAAAAAAGCATCGAGTTCGCCCTAGTTATCTTCTAGAATGAGCTTCTTCCACCGGCTCAATGTGTGATACTATTAAATTTTGTAAAAAGGTTGTAAAAATAAGAGCCCAAGAAATGAAAATATTGATAACACGGAAGGAGAAATGAATTCAATACGAATCTACAGATATTGTAATCCGATTCATATGTGTCACTGATCTAGAAATGCAAAACATGATCATCAACTGAAATTTGTTCACAATGTAGAGAAAAGCAGACTCCGAAGATATAAAATCTGTGTGGGTCATTAAGTCATAAACTCGACTTAAGAAGAGCCTCATGCTCTCTTAGAGATGGCTATCACATTGAAGTTGAGAGAACCCGGATTCTTCTCAATCATCTTCTTTATTACTTTCGCTGCGTCCTGCAAGTTTAATGCCACCCAAGATATACAGCAAAACAAATGCAAACCAGTTTGTCTATAAGAAAACCATTGTATACCCCCCAGATTCTTCCAACAATTTCAGGTAAATCAAAGCTCAAAGAAGGATAGTACCTGCAACAGAGTAGCTGGAGAGGAAGCACCGTGTGAAATCGGCCCTGCCTTTCTTCCATCAAGTTCATAGAGCTCCTCTGCATTGTATGACAATGAAAGGACAATTTTAGTGTCAACTTGGAAGTGAGTTTGATTTCAGTATTCTCATTTTGGTGGTTGATGTGAGAATTTGTTACCATCTACACAAGCTAAACAGATGAAATGCGTGTCCGCGTTGTCTGAAGCCTGAAGATGGGGAAAAGCAAAACAAAAAAAACAATGTAACATCTAAATGAACATGTTAACATATCCATATACATTAGCATCATCAATAGGAGGCGGGAAGTTACTGGTGTATCACCAGCTGAAACAGCTACAGAATGAGCATCTTCTATTTGCCTGTCGTTCTCAAGAAACCTCCCACGCTATCAGAATTTCCATAGAAACATTAGACATGAAGCAAACACTCAGAATTGCAAAGAAAGATCAAATCTAGAGGAGATAAGATAGAGAAACCTCCATAGGAGTCATATTGGCAGTGGATTTGAAGAATTTGTCCAGGAACGATCCCTCAGCTGAAAAGCAAGGAGAAAGTGATAATCGTCAAGGATTTCTATCCTTGGATATAAGGAGAACCAGATAGAGGTTTGAGCAACTCACAAAGCTTGATTTCCGAAGTTATATTCCCAATAGCATGAAGAAGCCCAATGGTTCCACAAGCATTACCCACAGTTTGTTTCATGAAATAAACTTTATCACTAAGCACCTATCATTCATCCACACGGGAACCAGAATGAGACTAGATTACAGAGTTCCTTCTGATGGAGAACAAATCAGAGAAACTCACCTTCTCCTTGATTTCCTTGTCTTGCTCGATTCTCTCTTCTTCACTCTATAGAGCAAAAACATGGGAGGGTTATACAAGCTGAAACTTTCGATTGATAATTAGGAAGAAGAAAGAGACCTTTTTGGTGATGGGGTAAAGGAAGAGAACAGCAAGAACAGGCTTTGGAACCATCTCAAGAAGTTCGTCGTCTAAGCCAAACACATCACTGCACTCCGCTTCATCTGGGGCAAGACCAAGTCCCCAAAGAAACTGTACACACCAATACGAAATAAACAAAATCACTGAATTATAATCTTCCCCTCTTTTTTTTTGTTCTTCAATGATCGGAGAACGAATACTCTGTGGAACCAGAAGGGAAAGTTGGAAAATTGGAGACCTGATTCATAACATCTGGGTTAGCTTCAAGTGGAAGCCATCTCTTAGCTGAAGAACTCTCGTCCACGGTCGCCATCTTCGGATCTTTCTCGTCTTTCAATCTAATTTCCGATCGGATTTTGCAGAAGAAGTAGCTTCGGCTCCGAGAATCTAAAGCGGTGCTCTTAACGGGCCTGGCCAATTAAGCTGTTATGGTATAAATGCCCACAGAGGATAAATAACTCAACCCATTACGTACCATTAATTGGCCCGGCCCAGTAAGACCGTAGGGCGATTAAATATAGAGAATGAACGGCGTGGATTTAATTTAGGGTACAGACGCCCGCAGGGGATAATAACTCAGGAGGGTTTTTTAAAGATTAGGTTTTTTCGAGCAAAGTCTTATTTACACACAGCATCGGCTAGGGTTTGGTATTTCTTTTACTCTATCGCAGCTTCTCTTTCTCTCTGTAACTCTCTGTTTCTCTCTCACTCACTTTATTGGGCGTCGAAACAACGCTGTCCGAATCATATCTTCGATTCTGATTCTTATTTTTTTTGTTCTTCTTCATGGATTCGTATAGGCTATAAGGGTTTTTTTTTCATCCTCAAAACAAAATCCTCAAAAACACTCTCGGGACGAGTTGGTCTTTCGATTCAATCGGACCTGTAAAATGGCGACTGTGAACCCGTTCGATCTGTTGGACGATGACGCCGAAGATCTCAACCAGCTCGTGGCGGCTAAGCCATTGAAGGTTGAGAAAGCGGCTCCTGTCCAGCCTCCTAAGCCGCGTCCTCCGTATCAAGCTGGTGAGGTTTCTCTCTGTGATTCTAGTTTGGTAGATTGAGACTTAGTTGGATTTGTTTGCTTACTCTTTTGATGGAAACTTCGTTGAAGCAATCCAAATGATATGGTAGCTACTAATAAACAAAACAAAAGATTGATTTATTATCCTAGTTTGGACAATAAGGTGCTTACTTTTCTTGTTCAGTTTAGCTTGCCTTCGTTTGGTCGATGTAGATTCATGATATGAATATATTACAGTTGCTATAACTACCTTACTTTGTCTGAGATTCAGCGCTAGAGAAAAGCAACTACTTTATTGTCTTTATGGAAATAATCACACTTGCATCGTTGCCTATCTAGCCTATCTGATAAGATGTTACATTTTCTTTGATTTGAGTAGTAAGGGAGGGCAAGAACGCTCCTGCTGGAGGTCGCGGTGGTGGAGGACGTAATGGTGGTGGTTATAATCGTGGGAGAGGTGGTGGATACAACAGGGATTCCAGAAACAATGATGCCCCTGCCAATGAAAACGGTTACGGTGGAGGCTACAGACGCTCGGAAGAAGGAGATGGAGCCAGACGTGGTGGGCCTGTTGGTGGAAGCCGCGGTGGTCGTGGGGGTCACCGTGGAGGCTTCAACAATGGAGATTCGGGTGACTTTGAACGCCCACGGAGGAACTTTGAGCGACACAGTGGAACAGGTCACGGGTAAGCAAGCTTCTTTATTGCTACTCTTGTACTGTTTGATTTTCTGCAATTTGTAATTGTAATCTTATTGTTGAGTAGAAATGAGTTTAAACGTGATGGAGCTGGTCGTGGCAACTGGGGAACAACTGAGGATGAAATTCCCCCGTAAGCATTCTCGTCTTTCTTAAATAGGCGTTTCATTGTATCTACGTCTTTTCTGTTTCTTTGGTGTCTTCAAGTCTCTTTGTTATTTGAAAAATGAACGCTTGTTGTTGCAATCACTAGGGTGACTGAAGAATCCACAACAGTAGTGGAAAAAAATTTGGCTATTGAGAAGCAAGGTGGTGAAGAAGAAGCAGACAAAGAGACACATGTTGAAGAGAAAGCAAAGAAAGAGCCCGAGCCTGAGGACAAGGTACAGTATCATCTTTTGAACTCATTTCTACTTATATTCTTGGCTTAATAAGCGAATGTTTTGTCATCTAATGGTAATTTGATGTTTGTAGGAGATGACTCTGGAAGAGTATGAGAAGGTTTTGGAGGAGAAGAGGAAAGCTCTGCAGGGGACCAAGATTGAGGAGAGGAAGGTTGACACTAAAGCATTTGAGACCATGCAACAGCTCTCAAGCAAAAAGAGCAACAACGATGAGGTCTTCATCAAACTGGTGAGTTATCTGAACTCTTCAGTATTTCATTTTGGTCTCGGTAATCTTCTATTATGATCGAGTGTGTATTGAGTCTTGAAATGGTGTTACCAGGGAACAGAGAAGGACAAGCGCACAACCGAGAAAGAAGAGAAGACCAAGAAGGTAACTAGTTTACCAAATGTTTTCCCCATTTAATTAACGACCAAGGATTAAGCATTTTCTTCTAATTCTTTCTCATGTTTATACGTTTCTGTGGTGTGTTTATGTGATTTTTGTAGTCATTGAGCATAAATGAGTTCCTGAAACCAGCGAATGGAGAGAGATACTACCACCCGAGAGGTGGTTACCGTGGTGGAAAAGAAGGCCGTGGAGGAGATGGCCGTGGCCGTGGAGGAGATGGCCGTGGCCGTGGAGGAGATCGCGGTGGAAGAGATGGCAGTGGAGGAGATCGCGGTGGAAGAGATGGCCGTGGAGGAGATCGCGGCCCAAGAGAAGGAGCAGGAGGAGTTGTAGGAGGAAACCAGAGGCACGAAGAGGCTCCTGCACCAAAAATTGAGGACACCTTACAGTTCCCTACTTTGGGAAAGTAAGGCTCTCCGGTTGGTTCTCCCGCATCCGTCTGGACTCTTTCGTCTTTGTAATCTCTCTCACTCAGTTTGGATTTTGTTCTTATTCTATTGTTATTGTTATACTCTTCCCTTGAGAGAGCTTAAGGCTTTTTTTTTCTACGAACCCAAGTTTGGGAGTTTTTTTAAAGTTAAAATGAGGCAAAAAAAAAAAAAACCATTCTCCAAGTTTGCTGTATTATTTCAGCTAGTTTAGGCTTATTTTCTTCTACACACTCTTTGATATGCATAAGGAACTTGTACTAATGACGTTTATTGTTGCAAGTGAATTACAAAGAATTTAGAAGCTTCTGGACATAAAGTGAAGGATTGAAAAACCAAATACAGAAGATGAGCAACGATGTTTGATGTTCATGTCTTACATGCAAACGAAGAATGTGATAATATATGGTTAAAGTGTTACCAAAGCGAATTAAGAAGAGCAGCAGCCTGATTGCTGGTTTACAGGTTGTCCTCGAATCTGGACCGTTGGTGGCTTGGATCCTCCAGCAGGTTGGCTTGCCATTCTGCAGGAAAAAACCGGGTTAAGCCTGGCTTATAAGTGTAAACGTTCTATGAGCTATAATAATGAGTTACCTTGTCTTGATTGCAGCAGTCATGGCCATGAAAGCTTCTTCGACATTGGTAGCATTCTTGGCACTTGTTTCCAAGAATGGGATCCCAAGTTCATCTGCGAAAGCCTGTGTTGGCAGAACAAACATTAGAGTAAGTCCTTAAGTCAAGAGTGTGAAAGAACCTCAACTGTGACGAACTTCTGAAGCATATTAAGATGATATTACCTTGGCTGTCTCAGTGGATACAACTTTCTGTGATGTGAGATCACACTTGTTCCCAACCAGTAGCTTGTTCACATTCTCACTGGCGTAGCGGTCAATTTCATTTAGCCACTGCTTGACGTTGTTGAAGCTTTCTTGGTCTGTTACATCATAAGTCACCTGACAAAAATGAAAAAACATAAACAGTTCGGTTTCATTGATGGATGTCAGATAACAGGTAGATAATGTTAGTCTGATAAAAATGACTAATGAGCATACAATTATTCCATGAGCTCCTCTGTAGTAACTGCTAGTGATCGTTCTGAAACGTTCTTGGCCTGCCGTATCCCACTGCATATTTGGTGATGGTAATAAGGACAATGATCTACGCGCATACAGATTTCAAGTAATCGTGATACTGACACAACTCAACAGGCAAAACAACTTACAATCTGGAGTTTGATGGTCTTTCCATCTTGTTCGACTGTGCGGATTTTCTGCAAGACATCATTACACAATTAGAGCTTTTTATGCTTCCTGCATGACCAATTTGATAAGTGGAAGAGGCTTACAAAGTCAACACCAATGGTGCTGATGTAGCTATCCAGGTAGGAATCATCCTGCACAGACAAAAAAATTGAGATAATACTTTAAAAGAGGAAACAAAGGCACTACATAGAGAAGCCTATTTGTGTATTCAATATCATTGATGATAAACTAAGTGATCTGGATAATTGCAACAGTGACTTATGCGCAACATGTATTGGTGTTCAGTCTCTGATCCTCAGAATAAAGTTGTGGCAAATATAGAGAAAGAAAGAGATGCAATTACTTACAGCAAACCTTAGAAGCAAGCATGACTTTCCAACACCAGAATCACCGATTAGCAAAAGCTTGAACAAATAGTCACTGAAAGAAGCATGTAAAAGAGAATCAATTTGATATTTCTCCAGCTCATAGATATCTAAACGCAACTTTTTTTTCCACAGCACACGAGAGTCAGTAATCCCTAAATTCATAACGCAATCTCAAGCTCCAAAATCCAAATCGACAATGGTTTCACATCATAGAATTTCAAATTACGAGAATCATCTGTGTATTCATTCATGAGAAACAACAGATCTCAACCAAATTTTATTTTTCTAGATCTAATAAAAAAATACGATCCACGAAACGAAATTCCAAATCGAGAAATCGATCAGACAGAATAAAAAAGCAGCAATCAATTAAAATTGCTAAGATTAATTTCGTGAATCTCCTGCTAAAAAAAACGATCAAAGAGAAACTAAACCACAGAACACGTTATAAAATTCAAAGACGATAATCGATCTGTAGGATATGAGGAAAAAAAAGAAGAAGGTTCTTACTATTCAGGATTCATGGTTGATCTCGTAGCTGGATCGATCTACCGGTTAAAAGTAAGACGAGATTCCGATGGTAAACAGAGAACTCGGCGGCGATCTTCGTTCGTCGGTGAGACTGAAAGAGAGAGAGAGACGTAAACGATCGCTTTGTGTCGACGACGTGGTTAAGAAATGAGAAAGGCCCACACGATGTTTTGGTCATTTAAATACGTCTTTTCGTTGAATTGCTGATGTGTCATCGCCAACCCAGAAGATGCGTGGCGGAGAAAGTTTCAAATTTGCTTTTGTTGTTTCCCCGACAAATTAAAATTCTTTTGTATTTACAATAATAGGCCTATTACGTTGTATGGGCCTAATAGATTACTAAGGCCCATTATTCATTTTCTCATTGACAGGTGGCGTACCTTGGCTTGAAGCATCGTCTCTTCCGCGTCTCTCTCTCTCTCTCTCACACCAGTTCGATAACTACGGCAATGGAAAACAGGCGGGAAATAATAGCAATGGAAGATTCTTAGCTCCCATTATCGTATCTTCAGAGAGAGAGATGGAGGAAAGCGGCGGCGGCGGCGGCGGCGGCGGAAGCATCGGCAGCAATGGTGTGGTGATGAAGAAGGAAGGATTAGGGTTTTCCACTGGGGGTTTGAAATTAGAGAATCCTTTTGCTTTCAAAGCTCTTCAAGTATTCACGGGATTCGGTGTAGGTTGTGGAGTTGGAATCGGAAGTGGTGCACCTATAAATCTCGGTATACTTTCTTGATTGAAATCAAATCAGCTCAAGATGACCTGATTATGGAAGTTTGATTTACTTCTTAGTTTGTTACTGCCACTGATGATTATGGTCTGCTAGGACTTTGCAGTAGTTATGATCTGCTAGATTTCTTGATCTATCCTGTTCAGATTGTGATGGAATTTTCGTTGTGTACTTTATCCAAACCAATCTATCTCTGATTGGAGAAGAAGATCCTAATCTTTGTTAAAAGACTTTATTTTAATCAGAGTTGTCGGAAATGAAAGCAGTATTAATAGTCGAAAACCTTATGTCATTACTTTGCTAATTGGTCCGTCTCTTTATCATGATAGTGAGATCACTAATTCATCTTGATTTTGTTGCTACTTACATATCAGGTAGTATTCCAATGGTGGGGGAAGTTATGAGTGCAGCTAGAGGAGCAACCAATGCGTTTTCGGGAGCCACGCACCATGTGAATGACGCTGTACAGTAGACAAACTTGTGTTTTCTCCAGTTACTCTTGCTCTTTGTTATTTTTCCATCTTCCCACATAATGCTCTTCTGAATTTGGTTGTGTACTTGGGCCATCTTTAGCTGAGGAAGCTGGGAGCTAGGAATATTAAAGCAGGTGTTGGCTGTGGAGTTGGCTTCGGTCATGGTTTTGGAGTTGGTATGTTTATGTTATTAAGTAAAGTTCTTGTCTCCATTTTGTCCCTGAGCACTACAAAAAGCTCTTCAATTTTTGATAAATCAGCTTCTAGTTGTTTACTTTTTTAACGGTTGACCCTTTTTGTGTTACCTAGTTATGTAATCATCCCTTGAATTGCTTGTTTGCACTGTCGCTCTCTTATCGTTATTAACTTTTATCCATCATTGACAGGCATCGCGGTGAAACCAAGTGCCATACACAAACTCCAAGCTTCTATTATGGTAAAGCACCAATCTTTCAACAAGTGTCCTTAATAATCAGTTTGTTCATTCACATGAGGTATGAATCTTTCAAGGGAACTGCATCCAACTTGATGACAAAACTCGGAAGAACGAGAGAGACCACCTCAAGTCAAACCGAGATAGAAGATCAGGCGTCTCAATCTCTGACCGGGCACAAGAAACATGTGGACAATAAAGCATCTTACAAGAACAGTGGTTCCTCTGTTGATTCAAGAACGTTTGGTACTCGAACTGAGAAAGTGATCAACAGTTTTCTCGACAACCCGATTCTGAAACAACAGGACACAACTGCAGAAGAACGACAGGTAATTCTGTCACAGAATGTTTCTCCCTCTCTGCTTTGATCTCAGAAAGCCGACGTTGAACTTCCTTTTGTTTCATGACATTGATAGGTCACACAATTAGAATCAGAGAGCTTAATGCTTCAGATGGTAATGTCCCGTTCGCGACGTCAAGTTTCTTTCTTTTCCTGTTACATTTGATTTGATTTTGTTCATCCATGGTTATATATCAACGGGATTTGATTATGTAGGTGCTGAAACATCAAAAACTAGTTAACGAACTAATGGAAGAGAACGAAAAGCTTCGAAGGATAATCATAGAGGATCTTAAAGTTTCACCCGACAAACTCAAGTCAGTTTCCTCTTACAAATACGAAACACCATGCAAAGATTGCTTCGAGTGTCGTAGAAAACAGAGAAGAAATAGATGAAGAAAGCTGAAAGCCAATTCCTTCATTTGTTATGAGATAAAAATTTCACAATTTCAGACAAAACACAGAATACAACGAATTGTAAGTTTTCTGCAAACTCTTACTTATATAACAGAACAAAACTCTTGCGCAAACAATGGATTCTGTTCACACGGACTCTCCAGCTGCTCTCTTCTCCATCATCTTCTGTCGTATAAGAGTGGTTCAGACGCAGGAACTGCAAAACAAACGAATATTAAGTCAGATCAACGTTTCTGCAAACTCACTCTGATTAGCAAACAAAACTCAAAAGAGATTCGGTTGTTGTTACCTTCATCAACATATCCAAGTTTCTCTCTAATTTCAGCAATAACCAGACGGGTCAAAAGCAATCCAGCACAAAGAGCCCCAACGACCAACATATAGAACACAGCTTGCCAACCCAAAGTCGAAAGAAACCCTGTCAAAAGGGGACCTAACGCCGCACCAGCAGATCCAGTCCCATCAATAATCGCAGTCACAGTCGCAAGCGCCCTTGAATCGCCTTGTAAAGACTTGTGCGTTCCGAGATCCGCCGAGACTGCGGTTGTGATGAGTGCATAAGGACCATTGACAAATAAACCAGCAACCATCATGAGGAGGATGTTGACTGTCTGAGAGACACCACCATAGGAATGGTACACCAGCATTGCCGGAATCGCAGCGTACATGAATGTTGCTGCAGTCGTAGCTCTTGCTTTGAACTTGTCTGAGATGTAACCAGCAAGAATCCCTCCTACAATGCCTCCAACATCAAATAGCGTGGAGAGGTTTCCTGCTGTTTTCACAGACATATACTCTCCACCAATAGCTGCAAATAAAAGCAAGTAAGAACATTTTCCAAAACTGGTTTTTTATTGCCGAAATTGAGTATCAAAACTTACTTGTTTGGCTCAGATAAAACGGTAACCAGTACAAGAAAGTGTACGCGACCAGCTTCGAGAAGAAGAGACACAGCGCAAACGGTATAACACCAGGAATCATACAAGCTTGCAAAAGCCCAACACTTCTTTTATTCTCATACCCTGGCCCTGGCCCTGGCCCTGGCCCTGACCCTGACCCTGACCCCTGCCCTTCGCCTTCAACATCTGCCTCTAAACCTTCTTCTTCTTCTTCTTCAATGTCTCGGTTCCTCTTAATGAACTTACCGGAATTAGAATTGATATCTGGAAACCCAACATCCTCAGGATACGCAGCCAAGAACAAGTAAACAAGAACTCCTCCTAAAGACATGACAAAACCAGGAGCTATAAACGACCATCCCCAACCATATTGAAGAACACCAGCAGCTATCAACGAACCACAAATGTTCCCAACGGAAGTATGAGCATTCCAAATCCCCATGATAAGGCCTCTCTTCCTGTTCCCAAACCAATTCCCGACCACAGCGACAACCGATGGCCATCCTGTCGCCTGAAACAACCCAGCCGCCATTTGCATCACCAGAAAGAACCAAAACGCATGAATGTTCCAAAAATAACCCATCCCAAATAGCCCAACAAAAAACCCACTCCCAATCATTCCCCAAGTCAGAAACAATCTGAGATCCAAAGAATCACCCAAATGTCCAGCAACATACATTCCTAAAGAGTAACAAGAAAGAAACGCCACATCGATCTCCCCCAACCTCGACGTGCCGTCTTTCCCGTTAAACGGTTCCCATCCTTTAGACTTACGATGCAACAGAACCTGATTTGCATCGGTTTCTTCCTTGACGAAAACGTTACCCAAAGGCCAAGGATACTTGTTGATGTGTTCTTGCGGTGGCTTACTGCTCGAGTCTGGGTGCAAAACGCTTTTCACTATGCTGCTTGGTTTCCGAGAGGCGTGGTAACAAGCGTACGCGATGAACGTAATCAATAGAATCGCGTACCGAAACGTCTTTGGGCTCCAATTTCTTCCTCTGATTCTCCTCAGAAGCAAAATCCCAGGTGGTGTTTTCCTCTTTGAACCCATCGCCATCTCTCTCCCAACAAAACTAACGAAACAATTTTTCAATAAATGATGATAATAATCGAGGGTCGGGGAAACAAAAAAATCAACCTTCACGGATCAATATCAAATACCCAAATCCATGTTTTGGTTGTTTTCTCGATTGAGAAATCAGAATCACGAGTTTAATTTGATTGAGAGAGAGAGACCAGAGGGAGAGAGAGGTTGGCGGGAGAGAGAGAAGAGAAGACGACGTAATGAGTGAAGATGTGACACGTGTCCTCCTCGTTACGGAAGAGCCAAAAGGCAGAACACAGTTGTGTTGTGTCACGCCACGTTGACCTTTTTGAGTTTTTTGGTTTGTCTGAAACGACGGCGCGTGACCGACGTCATCTAAATGTGGGCCAACATTATAGGTTTGTGTTAATCATCATCATTAGCCTGGGTCATTTTCAGCAGCCTCTTGACTAATCATATTATTATATTATGCTAAAGGCCCCATAAGAACATATCTAAGACCCATTAAATGGCCCATTAATAATTGGAAGCAAAAAGCAGATAAGGTTTCTATTTACTGGCTTCCCTCCTTTTCTCCGAGAGTGCAACCATGGCGACTTGCTCTCATCTTCTTCCTCAGGTATCTCACACACGCAGTCACAGTTACAGTCACAGATGAAGTATACAAAGCTTTGAAATGTTAATTGGCATTTCGCTTATTCATTATTGTGGATGGATTCAGGCATTGCATATGATACCGAGAAACCCTACGCAGCCATCGAAGAATTTGGGGTTTTCTTCGTTTCTATCATGCGCACCTTCGATGAATTCTCGTCTATCGGTTTCAAGGCTTTCTCTGAATCACCCAGGCTCGAAACTTAGGGTGAGACGAGAGTTTATTGTTAGAGCAGAAGAGAATTCTCAATCTGTGGAAGCTGTTGATACGGAAGGCAATGTAGATGATGCGGTGGAAACTGGCGAAGCCAAACCTCCAAGGAAACCGAGAATCAAGCTCGGAGACATTATGGGGGTAAGTGAGTGAACTTCTTTGTTATCAAACTAATTAATCTTCATTACACAGTTTTGGTTAGACCATCTGATTTTCAGAAAGGAGTGATATGCTTTCTTGATTAGTAGTTATCTTACAGGAAACTTGCGGAGATTCAATGCGATTACCTGTTTGTTGTTTTTGTAGTTACTGAACCAGAGAGCAATTGAGGTATCAGAGAAAGTGAGACCTGTTCCAGAAATAAGGACAGGAGATATTGTAGAAATCAAATTGGTAAGTTCTTGGTACTTGGAAGCCTCTTTGTTATGCATCGTCGAATCGAAGTTTTGATATTGCGGTATGGTGTTTCACTTGCAGGAAGTTCCTGAGAACAGACGTAGGCTGTCCATCTACAAAGGCATAGTGATGTCGAGACAAAACGCAGGCATACACACTACCATTCGTATCCGGAGAATCATTGCGGGTATCGGTGTTGAAATCGTGTTTCCCATGTGAGTTGTTTCCCTCTCCAATTACCATTTGGTATAACACCTACTTTGATTGTGAGTTTTCGCAAGTGTATTCATAAGCCTTTTTAATGAAAAGGGAAAACCAGCAGCTGAGCCGTAGGTTGACTTTCTATATAAATCCGAGCTTATGTATAGATACTGTGTTAAAACTCTCTATTTATTACACGAAAGTAATTAGAATCTGTGCATAGCTATAACGTTAATAACTCCTTAGTTGCTGTTTTACTTTCCCAGTCATGGTGTAGCCTAAATCATTATTGGAACGATCATGTCTAATCATGTTTCTTATCTTTCATTATTACGTTATAACATACAAACTTCTTGTAATATATCGGTTAATATCTTGATTTTTGGGATTAAAGAAAAGTGTTTGATATGTTCAATTTGACAGATACTCTCCCAACATCAAAGAGATAAAAGTGGTGAGTCACAGAAAAGTGAGAAGAGCAAGGCTTTACTATCTGAGGGACAAGCTTCCCCGTCTGTCCACTTTCAAGTGAACACCATCCACTGTGCTGTGTTCGACCTCCAAAGGTAGTAATCGTCTGCTGTCTGCTCTGTTCTTGTAAGAATTGTTTTTTTTTTTTAAGCTTGTAAGTCATGGCATGCATATTCTTCTGAGAAAGTAAATCAAGATTAGTCGAGCTGCCGGTTGATGAATGTAGACCTGGTCCTTGTTTGATAATGAATGATATTCAACCTTTTTAGGACTTAGGATCTCAGTATGGACTTAGGTCTTGTTCCTGTTGGACTTTGTCTCAATGATTCGAATCTTGATTTTAATTCTATGAAAAGGTGGATCACAACTTCTTGTGATTATATCACCCTAATTTTGTCTCATTGAATGAATAATATTTCTAGCTAACCCGTTGGAATTGCATATTCATCATGAATGGTTATTCATACGATTACTGTAAGTACCAAAATAAGAAAACTGAAACATGTAACAGAGGAAGTGAAGAAGTCTAAAACGGTAAACATATGCATAGCACAAATAAACTGACAATCAAAGGACATCAATATTATTAGTATATTTAAAACCAAACCCATGTCCCTGGTATATCTTGGGCGACAACAGTGAAACCCATGTCCAAGATTAAAGCCTCATCACCTAAAGAAACCATTCTTACCCATCTCTGCTTCAGAGGCTTTAACTTGTAGATGTGAAACTGCCATTTGGAGTGTTTCACGATACAGCCTACACGCAAAACTTGTCCAGATACTGTGGTTGCAACCTGTCTCTTCAAGTAAGGAAACTTATCCAAATCGCGTACTCTGTCCTCAGAGAAAAAGAGGCGATGCTCGACATTTTTAAAAAAATACCCATCTTGGCGTGGGATATCACCAGAGAAATCCCAAACAAAGACACGACCAGAGGCGTACAGAAGCCATGTAGACTTTGCCAACTTTGCGATTATAGACAATTTGTTCATATTTTCCACGGGGACGAGGGTCAACGTATCTCCACATGTCATCACTTTTCTTGGTAAAAACCATCTTGTTATGCATGATCCAAACAACCAAGTAATCTTTGGTTATGTCGTCTATCCAGAGACAAGCTAGGTTGGGTTTCATGTCTGGTTGGAAATTTTCAGGAACGATAGAGATTGAATGTGGTAGATCAATCCTCTCTAACGTCAATGGATTGAGAATGTACGAGATTGCAAATTAAGATGGTTAAGCATCAAGAGCCAGCTACCGTAACTCGCAAGACAACAACTCCGTGTAAAGTCAACACCCAGATCTTGAGTCTTGTAAAGGTTGTCTTTATCATCCACGGAATCTGATTTCGCTTGGAGACACAGCTTCTCGAAGCAGAGTTCCACGACCTACAAACTGATTTAGCTCGATTGAAATTTGTGAAACTCAAACACTTTGTAGCAAGTCCTCACAAAGCTCCGACCACTTTGGAATTACCGGATGCAGATTAGATTTATTCTCGCTATCATCCATTGCTCAAAAGAATCAAAACTTTTTTGATACGCAAGAGAGTTTTTGTTATGAGTAGAGGCCCAGATTTCTAAGACCTAATTTGGGTAATATTATAAGAATATTTCTATTTAGCTACAGAAATATAAAAATGGAAAATTTTATTCTTACCAATCCATTAATTTCTCTTTTCCTTCCTTTTTTACTCCCGAATCTCTTGTGACCTTTCTTTTGTTTTATAACCTCAAATTTCCGGATATCTCCGTAGACCAAAAAGTTAAACCATCTCTATAATATTATTTAAGAAGACATTTTTAAAAATGAATTTTGTTTTGTAAGTTATTACATAAAATGTTATTACAAATATCAAAGAATAATTGAAATAGAAAAATATATAATAATCTTTTAAAATTATTGATTAGAATATGGAAAGTATATATTTTGCATTAAAGAAATTATTTATTATTTCATTTCTTAATTATTTTTAATATTATATATTTTAAAATAATAATCAGTTCATATATATTCAAAGAAAAAAAAAATCTATTCAAAATCTTGCTATATTTTTCACTATAATTTATTATATTTTATTTTAATATATATCAAAACAAAAGTTGAAAAATATTTTACTAATTTTATAAAAAGTTAGATACAAGAAAACTATATTTTTTTAAAAGTTCGTAAACTAACCACAAAAACTAGAGTCTTTTAACGATGCATATTAGAGTTATGTTTTTAAGATTATAAGTTTTTGCGGGTTAGCCCGAATAATATTTTAGTTCACTGCAAAACGGGTTAAATAAACAAATTATTACAAATTATATACTTTATCTATAATCAATAATCATTAGTTAGTTATATTGTAAAATTCATATAAAAATAATTTTTGTGAATTTCAAAATAATTTATTTTAAAAAAATTACATCGCGCTATAATTAGCGCGGGTTAAATCCTAGTTTTATCTTATTATATAAAGCTAAATCTCTCGACATGAGCATAAGACGTTAGATAATTTTTACTCACGAGATCATAACATATATCGATGTTAATTAAGATCGTGACATGTGTCAAAATAATAATATAAACTTTCATATTGTTAGTTATTTTTTTTTTCAGTCAATTCAATTATTTATACGCATATAGACTTCGATAATGACTAATGAACCTGATTTATAAATTATTATCCAATAAATATTACCATGTCTTTTTAATAAAAATCAGTTTTTCTTTTTCAACTTTTAATATGGAAATTGGAACTCATACCAAATATTAGATCCACTATCATTTGAGTCATTTCTTCCTCCTTAGATTAAGTAGATAAGTGGATAATTTTTTGTAAAGGAAGCATGAATCAAGATATAAAGTTTTCTTTTCTAATTTGGACAACTAGGTATTTTTGCATTAATCCCAAAAATATATTACAGTACTCATTCATTCCATTTTCTGCTTTTGGGGAGATATACAGTATCTTCTCATCCTATACAAAAAGAAAAAAAAAAGCAGAAACTAAAATTCCAAGAAGAAACCCAAAAAAAAATAAAAAAGGAACTTTCAAGTTTAAAAGGTTCATTCATTTCATTGAAAGAGAAGAGGCATTATGTATATATGTATAGATAAGACCCACCTTATAAACTTTAACCACCAAGGAGAAGCCCAAGACTCGAATAAAAAAAAAAGTCCTTCCTTTTATGTCTGCAAATTCCAATTTCTAAAGCAGAAATCTCATTTGGTCGTTTTCTCAGAAAGCCTAAGAGTCTCTCTCATCAATCTCAGACAAGAAAGAGAGAGCAAGCTTCAAAATCCTTCCTTTACCACTGAGAAGCACCATGAACTTTGAAGCTTTTTCTCCTCAGAGTTGGTGAAGCAGCTCTGCTTGAGGAAATGACCCATTTGACGGCAAGTCCAGAAGAAGGAGGTCTTGATCGGAACTGCAATTACCTTCATAGCCAAACACTGTAGAACCACTTTCTTGCGCAAACACAGAAGCCAAGCTTTTTGGGCTGAAGCATGAGACGTTGTTCTCTGTCATAGTTTTGCTTTCATGGCTTGCTTTCATCTTCGTTACACTTTTGGGGCTCCTCATAAGCCCTCTTGAGTCTGTAACCAAAACAAGAAAATCAACAAAACATGAAGATTGATTGCAGAACCAACAAGACTGATGAAAACGTCCTTATGACTGACCTGACTTTAATTGCGTTTGGTTTTCACAGCGTCTCTTAATGGTTACAATATTTTTAGGTACATTTGGGTTTGAGCTTCTTGAAGTTGCAGTAACAGAATCTCCGGTCCCCTTTTTCCGATCCTGCAGCAAACTATATATGAACTTCTGGCAAAAGTTGTTATTATGTCAGTGTTTCAATAAGAGTAAGCCGAACCATCAGGAGGTTATAGCCTTCCACCAAACGAGATTTGTTAAAATCAGACAAAGCAAGCTTCTTAAAAGTCCTTATGTCTTCGAGTTTTGCCCCAGAGGAGGAAGGCATCTCAAAGACACCATCTGCAATAAGTTTCTGAAACAAAGAGAAGTTCTCTTTGAACTGAGCACTTTCGAACATCGTTCTGAGGCTGCAAAAGCAAAACATGAAGGATTAGAAATTTTGTTCGGTCTAGTTTCGTAGTTTTTCAAAATGCAATGCAGTTCGAACCTATCAGGAAGGTTAATGGAGTCAATCTGAGGAAGTAATTTAATCAGTTTCTTCTGTTCTTCCTCTGTGAATTGTTCTATGAACTCATCAAAGTTGAAAACATCCTGCAATAGAGTATATTTTTCAAGGCCATTGTCACAAAGTCTTTAAATTTGAGACTTCCAAATGCAGATATTCACCATATTGAACAGAGTTGCTTGAAACATACCTTCAAATCAATGCTACAGAGTGGTGAACTATGACTCCCCAGGACATGCACTCTTCCAGTTTGAGACTTGGTTCTGCCAACAATAAAAAAAAAATCCATTTATTATCTTTCTTTGAGTAAATTGTGAGCTAATGTGCAAAATCTCTTTGAAGATATATTGAGAATATTTCACCTTTTGAGTTGCTCTTGCTTTATTGCTTGTCCACCAGAGTCTGAACCCCTCTCTCCTCCAATCTCAGCACGCTTCACGGAATGTGAGTATGCCTCACTGATGGATGACTTGTTCTCAACCGAAGAGAGCGAGCTGGCTTCAGACTCCTCTTCCCGAGCAAACGAGTGGGGATTCCTCATTAGCACACTCCCATGTCCAAACTCAACAGAGACCATTGACATTTCATTCTCAAAAAGAAGATCTTCCTCTGATGAAACTGAGAGACACGACGATTGCTGCTCTTGTAGAATATTGTAAAGGTCCTTTGTGAGCTTTTCAACAGAAGAGGACTTTGGACGGCCCACACACGTCCTCCTCTTGCAAGGAACAGTCGTGTCCCACGCATTAGATTGAGATGGACCTGAATAAACAAAGTTCACATAGACACTAAAGAGCTGTTTTTCTTGAAATCTCAAATCGTTGTTGCTCAAAACGAAGAACAACAAAGTAAACAAACCTGTTAAGTCGCTCCCATCTGCACTACTAAACTGTGCACAGCTCTCAGAGTTTGATATAGCCGAACCAGAACTCGACCTATTGCTAGCATCCTCCTCTACCACAGCCTTGTTCAAACCATAATTGAATTCCAAGAGAGGTCTTTTAATGGCGAGGTTTTCTTGAATTGCTTTCCTCTTGAGCACCTTCGTCTCTTTGTTCTTGTTACTCAGAGAAATGCTCTTCATTCTTTGATACCTCTGATGATCCTCATGCTCATCACCATCAGCACGAGAATGAAGCGGTGTGTAGTTCACAAGTGTTCCCTTTGTTCTCCAACGCGATCCACATGCATTGCACAATACCGGCTTCTCTGGTGGCCCATTTCGCCACAGAGGTGTGCCTGTTTCAATGGAGAAACAAAAATGTCTCAAAATTTGCAAACTGGAGCTTTGAAATGAAGACTTTAACATAAGATTTCTTCATCAGACAACACTAGAATTGTGACTTATACAACAGATTCAGACTCCAAAACATTTTTCATTTTTCATATCCAGGTAGAAGAACAATGATCTCTAATTAATTAATACCAAACATCCTAAAGTCTTAAACATCAACCAGAGCTAATCCTAAACAACTGAGAATTATAAACACAAACTCAGATCCCAGAATCGTGTATTTGTTGACTAATCAATTGATTCCAATCAGAGTGACTCACAAACAGAGACCAAGTGTTGTTCTAAAGATCATTGAACAACAAAAAAAACCAAAACCAAAATATATATTGTTAAAGAAACATAATTTCCCAAATGCTCATTTATGTTCTTGAGTCCAGGAAGTCGTCTTTGCTGTATCTCTTCAATAATTTGTTTTTAAAAAAAAAGCATATAAGAAAAACCCAGAAAAAGGGCATCTCACCCATAATAAAAGTATACAAATTTTATCATAATCAAATCGAAATTGGAGATACAAGAACTCACTTGTAACTCCACAGTGACAGCAAGGCCCTTGCTTCCCCATAATCTCTCTCTCTCTCTCTCTCTCTTTGTTTTTTTTCAAAAATGAAAATATAAATTTCAGAGGAAGGATTCAATTTATAATGACAAAAGAAGAGACTTTTTGGAAAGAAATTTAAGTTTATAAAATTTTGTTCAATATTGAGCTATAATTGGAATATACAACCACAGGGCTATTAACTATTAAGAGGCAAATGAACAAATAACCCAGAAAAAAGGTTTTTTCTGCATATGAACAAATTGAAGCCAAGAAAATTAAAAAAAAATTCCTACGAGAAAATTCGAGGAAACAAGAAATAAAAATCCCAAAACAGTTGCTGAAAATTAAAAATCAAACCAAATTTCTAAGAGATAATTTTGTTTTTTTTTTTTGTTTTTCGGTTCCTTGAGCTATCAGTCTAAAATACAATCCAATAGAAAAGAGAAGAGACTAATTGAGAGAGGAGGAATCTAATAAATGGCTGTGAAAAAGGGAAAGAGAGAGAGAAACTGAGGGTTTTAGAGCGAGAAAGTATATAAAAATGGCTTTTTTTGGTCGACATAAAATGGCCTCTTTCATCTTTTTAAAAACAAAATATTTTTGTTATTATCAAATAAATTTTTGAGCTTAAAATTATGAATCTGTTCGATTTCATTTTCTATAAAAATATTTTATGGTTAGTAAAATGATGAGAGGAATATTATTATTGCTTATACCTTATGGTTCCTTCCTTGTTGTTGACTTCAGACTTTTCTTTCTTGTTTGTTTTTCTTTTGATATTTCCAAAGTATATATAATAACGACAATTAAATAGTTATGACTATGATAACTCATAATAAAATGAGGAAGAACAAAAAAAATCATACCATTTTTGTCCTAAAATTATTGGCTCCAAAAAAATATTACATTAGATAGATTCTCTCTTTATTTCTAGTTATGTATATGTAAATGCCTATTTAACTCTTTAAATCCTCCCTTACAAAACACTGCTGCAAATTGTATGCAAACCATAGATACTCGAATTAGTAAAATGTAGTTTTATATGCTCGTTAAATTAAAAAAAATACTAAAAATAAGTGTTTGATTATATGTTTGTCATCTAATTTACATACTAGGACTTAACCGCACTTATTAATATGCGGGTAATATTTTTTAAAAAATTGTTTTGAAATTAAAAAAAAATTACTTTATCTAAATTTTATAATATATCTAAGTAATGATTATAGATAGAATTTTTAAATCAAAATAATTTGTCTATTTATCCCCTTTTACAATGGACTAAAATATTATTCGGACTAATTCGCAAAAACCTATAATCTTGAAAATATAACTCTAATATGCATCATTTAATGACTAGTGTTTGATGAACTCTTAAAATAACAATTTTCTTGTCTAACTTTTTATAAAATTAGTAAAATATTTTTCAATTTTTGTTTTGATATATATTCAAATAAAATATAATATATTATAGTGAAAAATATAGCAAATTTCAAATAGATTTTGTTTTTTGAATATATATGGATTGATTATTATTTAAAAATATATAATATTAAAAATAATTAAGAAACTAAATAATAAATAACATCTTTAATGGCAACAAATACTTTTTCTATTTTTTCAATAGTTTTAAAAAACAATTATATCCTTTCTTATTTCAATTATATTTTGTTATTTGTAATGGCATAATATATAATAACTTACAAATTAAAGTTTATTTTTCTAAATACCTTCTTAAATAATACCATAGAGATGCACACAGTTGAATTCAAACTTGAGTTATATCACAATTTATGCGTTTGAATTTGTTTAGCAATGTAATAATCGATTCTAGTTTTTCTTAACTTAGAAAATATAATTTTCTGTCAACGACTAGATGAAAAGCTTATTCATATAGATTATTAGTATGATGACAATTTTTGCTAACTTTTTTTTGTTCATAAAAGTAAAACAAAGTAAAAAAAGAAAGAAAGAAAGAAATGGCATGTAAAGTCACCGTCCACCATGACGATCATGGACACAACTCCTCTCTCCACCGTTTGATTTAAGCTAAAAAGAAATTCAAAAACGGGTCCCACTTTATTCAAAAATGGGTCCCACTTTTTTTTTAATTTTTCTTTGGTGATTGTGAATGTGATTAGGGAACTAATTCGGGACGAACACCATACATTTATACGTGTTCTCATTATAATATTCCTATTTCTTTTGGATTTTACTATGGTTTGTATTGAAATCTTTGAATTTTGTTTTCTCTTCGGTATACTTTGAAAGAGATTATAAGGTTTTGATCAACATATTAAGAATTCAAGATATGGACATTGGAGTGGATATATGCAACGATATAAGCTTTTGGGTTTTTTTTTGTCAACTACCTATCTATTACATCACATGTGGCTAGGAGGGATGTTCCGTGAAAGATCCACAACTGGCTCGGTATGACCTACATGGGAAAATAAAAAGCCTCGTGCTCGAGCCTTTTTTGCAAGAGTATCGGCACAGACGTTTAAAACTCGAGGGATAAGAGATAAACTAAAATCTTCGAATGACTTTCTAAGAATATGGAATGAGTCAAGTTTTGACATAAACGCTGGCCAATCCGCGGGATTCTCGTTCATGCTTACCAAGTCCGAGCAATCAGTCTCAAAGTGTATCGAAAAAGACTGTCTTTCTCTTAGGCTTGTCATAGACCAGAGAAGACCATCCATCTCAGCATGTAAGGCCGAGAAGCTTCTGCGACATCCTTGATGTCCGAAAAACTCGTAACCCCTGTTGTCCTTAAAGCACCATCCTATTCCACTAACCGGTCCATGATCGATCAATGAGGCATCTATCTGACAGGTCGTGATTCGAAGATCCAAAGAATGAGCCCACGTGACAAAAGGTTATTGTGGTGCCACTACCTCCTCTTCATCTTCCTTTTGATTCGCGATCCTCCAATTTTCCGCTTCTAGTGTTGCGTGTTGAAGAGTGTCTTCCAGAGAAATCTCTTTCCCGTTGAAGACCTTATCGTTTCTTGCTTTCCAAATGTACCATAAAATCTAAGGATATATATCATTTTGTGGTTCTGGTGGACCTAACTTTTCTGCTTTCCAAAATAGGAAGCTCATATTTTGGTAAATAGACGTACTCGGGAAGTGGCCCGGAATAGACGGAAAGTCTGATAACGCCCAGACTTGTAAAACCAAAGGACATTTAAATAAAAGATGATCAATCGATTCTTATAGAGCACCACACCTAGGACATCGCCTGTCGGTACAAGCTTTTGGGCTTTATAATTCAAAAGACTGTCAATTTATACATTTTTCTCGATGTTTCAATATATTGACTCATACTCTAGCAAAGTCATGGTTCCTTCTTGAAATACGTATCTTCCAATTTGATTAACCTAATGTTCATATTATGACTAAGTTTTGTTTAAAAGTATAATCTCGTCAAAATATCTCATTTCAACGAAAAATAAAAAACCGAAACAAGAAAAATCACATACTTTTGACTTTTGAGATAAACTATTTCTATTTGTAAATATATATAATGTGATTTAATGCCTTTTGATTGGTAACATTTTAAATTGGCTATGAATTTGTTATTTTTTAAAAGATGAAAATAAATAGATAAGTATATTACACAGAAACTAGTTTTGATGAGAAAACTGTAAATACCAAAATAAAGGATCCCTAAAATGAGAAATTAGCGAAATAAAATTTTAGAAATTGTTTTTTTAATTATTATTATAAAGAGAATAGAGTCGTGTTGTATACTGCAATGCAAGATAATTATGAGAATGATGAATTTACAGGACTCAAAGATTAGTTACGAATGTTGAAGAATAACATGTGTCAGAGATCGAATTTGATATGAGTAGTCTTACCAAATTTAAAATTAGTGTAACCAGAAATTCAGATGCCAATCACATCTCTATTCCATTTTTTTAAAAACGATGGTAATGTAATAATGTGTAGGCAAAATGATGGAGGAAGATCGGACGGCTGACAAAAGGCGATGAGAATTGGAAATGCGATAAGAGGTCATGCCTCAGTCGTGCTTACAATTACAAAACCCAATTTCATTTATTTCGTTTTCATATGCTAATAATTAAAAATTTGTAATCATACAGCATTTTCTCTATAGTATCTAATATACAGAGTCAAATGAGTAAATAAGACAATCGCCTCATGAACACCAGAGAAATGAAATACAAGTCTCATCGTTGCAATTTGTTTTGTAAAATAGCACTCTCTCTCTCTCTCTCACCTTTCTTTTCACTACGCGAATCGAATCATGAAACCAACGATCAACAACAAAAACCAAGAACACTAGAAAACTGAAAAACGATAGAAACAATCTGTTGCATCAAGACTCTTTAAAAAAATCGAGATCGTTCTCCAATCAATCGCATTGCGAATCTCATTCCAAGAAACAACGCTTTCCGTGGAAGACACCAGCTTGTAGCAATGTCTTGTCTACTTCAGCACACCTAATGATCATGATCATGAGACATTTTAAAGATCAATGTTGCATTGTTTATAAACATTTAAGCAAGTTTTCTCTTTTTTTTCTTGTGCCAAGTAAGTACAAGGAAAGATTTTAGCTTACCCCATAGTTTGCGCAACTTCATTGCTATTTGAGTAACCGCTCTTCTCTCAGCAAGATTTGAAAAGTCCATGCCTGAAGTCTCCTGAATTGCAGACAACACTTGAGCTCTCTTTCTCGCAGATGGAATTAGATAATTAGCTCCGTTTGTAGTGCTCAAGTCAGCTACCTATTAGAAGAGTAAATAGTGGATTGCTCAGTAACAGTTTCCAGTAGTAGCAATTCAAGCATGATTTCAAGTCGACAAACTTGCCTGATGCAACCAAGGAAGTATTGAATTCATGAATCTTCGTTCTAGGAGGTAGGAGAGAAGTATACTGAGAAGCTCATTTATGGTATTTGATGACAAACTGTCCAGCACGGGGCCGGTTCTGTCAAGAAGCTCAACAAGTGCTATCTCATCGCCAGCAGAAAGCACTTCTAGATATTCTGATTCAACCACATCTTCACATGAAACACTTGTCACAGGTTTCCTCGATCCACTCATCACCTCTGCATAATGCTGTCCTATGCTTTCGGAACTTTTCCGGGTCTGGATCGATGTTTGTCTTCCACGTCCAATGTTGTTCCAAATGTCTTCTCTAGTATGTTGTTGACCAGTCTTACCAAAAGCATTACTTCGAGTTTTCTCTATACCCTGTGATTCATTTAGTTTGCTTCTTCCATGCGTTTTGTTCTCCCTTGTCATTGAGTACTTGGAAGTTGATAATGTAGATTGCCGATTGCGGATATCCATAGAATTTCTTGAAGTGCAACTAGAGAGCCTCGGTGACACAGTACTACCTTGGTTTTGCTTCACAAAATTGGAGTTTGATACATCTGAATGCAAGACAAAGTTTTGAGCTATCCCCTCCACTGCATATTCTAAGCTTAACACCTTGGATTGAAGAACCGAAAAGTTGTTCATTATTCCTGTTGAAAAGACCTAAAAAAAATAACAAAAGAAGGAAAAAGATATATTAGTTTGCACTCATTGTGTAAGAAATTTCAGAAATCATGCTCTTGCATCCTGAAGATACAAAGGTTGACTAGAGCATCTATTAACTTGCAAACTCGGTAACAATATAAAATCCACTGACCTGTAGCTGATCTATCAGTTGTGACTGTTTATTCTCAATATCTGAGAGCTGTTTACGAACAGAAGCCATCTCATTTGCAGTCTGAGCACAGCAGTCATGAATGGTTTGAGAGCTTGACACTGTTAAAGTAGAGTCAAGGCTTGTACGATTCTTCACTTTGGTTGAGAATTGCTGCTCCTCAGAATCAGTTTCTTCAGCTGCGAACTGCTTACTCATTATGGCTGGATTCACCCTACCACTTGCTAGGAAACTGTTTGACGAAACTGTTATAGACTTGATATCATCGTTTTCATTCACAGCGTCAGTTACATAACAATCTGCCTTATCGTCCACTGGAATGTAGTCATATGTCACTTCTGGCGTGTTTCTCGCTTCTGCAAATGTTTTGGTGATGCAACTGCCCTCTGATTCTTCATTGTGAAGATGATTAACCTTGGAGACAATTGGAGATTCGGGGACAGCGATTTCGATATGCCAATTATCCTGTTTAGTCTGTCGAGGGTCGTCATTGTAACATGTAGGTGCTTTCCTGGCAGAAAACGGAACCTTTTTCCTTGCCAAATCTGTTACATATTTGTTAGATGTAACATCCTTCAATCTAGAGTCACTGGTGATGAAAAGTTCACTATTCTCTCTAGCTCCATTATAACTTTCTGCCGTTACGAAACAGATTTAACAGAAAGAGCATCTGTGAGTCTATGAAATGCAAACAAATATAAAAAGATGCAAAAGATTTGAAGAAAGAAACCATTTTCTTAACTCAAACTCACCTTTTGCAGAGGATCCAGTTTCAGATGGCTCTGGACTATCAGAACCAGTGACACCTTTCCAATATTGCAAGGCAAGGATAACTGAGTCCCTCACTGGTTTCACCTAAATATAAAAGCCCAAAGTTAGATATTTCACTCCAAATATTATCATCTGTGAGAGAGTGAGTTTTAGAAAAGTGTTCAAACTTTGTCAAAGCGACATGATTCTAGAGAGCAGACGCAAGAAGCCTTGAGAGCCCCGAGAAACTTTTCACCAGTAGCAGCTATCTCCAAAAGTGCTACAGAGGCTGCCTTACGAGTTGTCCAGTCTTTATTTTTAAGGGCATCTTGAAAGCTAGTCATTGCTGAGAAAAGCACACTCTTTGTTGTTGCCCCACCGGCCTGGAATAGAGTCGATTTCCCATTTTCATTATACAACCACATCTAAGAATGTCACTAGAGCAAACATCAGATTGGTAGCATCAAAACTTACCAGGATGATACTTCTGTTAAGCTCAATAACTGCTGGTTTTGCAATGAAATGTGGGCTATTAAGCAGCTTTACGGTTCGCGTAAGCATGCGTTGTATAATTGCAACTGGAGCTTCAGGACTGCTATCAACGACTCTTGCCAAGCACAAGGCTGCACCTGACTGCACGTACTTATTCTGATCACCAATGGCTTCGAAAAGCGGTTTCACCAAGGAAACGAAAACCCCATAGCCGTTGTCTTCGTAGCAGCTCATCTTCGAAGCCAAAACACCCATTGTCTCAATACACGCATCTCTCACAACAGAATCCGGATCCTTGAGCCGCTTGACGATGCTCGAGACCATCTTAGCGAGATATGGCACAACAAGCCCTTGATGACACCTAGCTAAAGTAGCCATTAACCTTATGCACTCTTTGCGAACAGCACTCTTCTGCTCGGAATCAGTGTCCAGTATACAGGAGAGAAAACAAGAGATCTTGTCTGGTGCAAGATGCTCAACTGTTTTCTCGAGCTCATCAACTCCTCTCTGATGTGTATCTCTATCCGCAAGCTTGTTCAAGGCAGTGACGACTTTCTTCTTCAGCTCGAAAACCACCTGTTGTGGATTGGCCGCCTTGATGTTACCTCCTCTCCCTTTGGCCTGCATGTTGGTCGTCTTCATCAGCCTCCTCTGGCTTCTCTATTTACACCATTGGTTTTTGAGCTCTCAAAGATCTGCTACTTGAATCTCAACACCTGCGAGAAGGAACTAAAAATTGAGGCAATGAGTTGTTGAAACATCGTCAGAAGAAAACATGTAAGTGAGGGATTTGGTGAATAGAAAGCAAATTCAACAAAATAACTCTCACGCATCATCAATACATCTTAGATAAGCCGAATCATATGATTTTCGATTTCCACAATAACGCCGAGCAGATCGCAAACTTCTGGAAAGAATTTAGTAATTTCACACTAATTTGACCTAAATTAGGATCAGCAGCAGAGTTAAACTGGAAAGAAGAAGATAATATTACCAAAAACAAAAGCTAATCCAACTCTTTTTTTTTCTTTCTAAAACGAAGATTCAATCTGGCATTACTCCTTTCTCAGGGAAGATATAACCAAAGCAGAATGCAGAGGAAGTGAAAGCAATTAAAGGGAAGAAGCATACTCTGAAGCTTTCACGAGAAAATGATGGAAAATCTCTCAGGTGGTGGAGAGAAAAAAAGGATTCAAAAGCAGAGAGAGCGACAGAGAGTGGCTTCCTTTCACGGAGCCCAGAGTTTGGCAGAGAGAGGCGCGTGTGATTCAGTTTCCCATTGATCTGCGTGTTTTGTTTAATTTTTGAATCTCGCGCTCGCTTGGCTAGGTTTTCGAATTTTGGATTGTGGGGTCCACTGGATTGGGAATTTAAATGTTTGAAACACAAAAAAAAAAAGGGGAAAAGTTTGACCGTAATAACTTTCGAATTGGGCCTTTGCGGCCCGGCTATGTTCTGATCTTCACCAACGGAACTCGGATTTTTTTGTAGTAACCGTCTTTATTTCATTGAACATAAATTTTAGGGTTAGACTTGGACCATATATTCTTTTTCAAAACTTTTACATAACATCACAAAAGTTACAAACTTTCATTTAGTGGAGAAATAAGTTTCAAACGAGGACCTTACCTTTATGTGGTTCTAGTTAGACCTAAGCAAATAAACTTGAACCAAAAAAATTAACCAGAGCCTGTGTTTGTACTTTTTTTGTTTTCATCTTCTTTTAGCATATCCTTCTGTGTACAAACAGTTTGACGTTTTTTATCTTTTTTTTTTTTGTTAACACGAGAGTCAACTATATTGCATTTGGCATATTTTTTTTTGAGAGTTTTGAAAAGATTAATATTTTTTAAAGTTTCTTAAATTTTTTAGCATTTTTGAAAAATATTTAGATTTGTACTTGTTTTTTTTCGAATTTGATCATATATAGTATAGCGATCACACGTTATATACAATATATTGATCAATTAGAAGATGAGATAAAATCGTCATTTTATTTTATACAAATAAAGACAAAAGATAACAGAAAAACAAAAGTGACAAAAAAATTAGAAAATTAGAAAAAAGTGTTTGAATTCATAAATAAGTTTTAATATATCACACAATACTATTGAACTTTGAAAGAAGAACAAAAAAAGACGCTGCAAGAGAATTTCAAATGGGAGGCCAAAATTTACCTACCATATCTATACGGTCAATTAAAATCCAGTTACAGTAGTTTGACAATAATACCCTTTTAGACTCGCATGAAATTCCTCAAAAATGCCTGGGATGGGCTTTTAATACGACGAGCCCATGAATACTGTCAGTTTCTCTTTTTCAATTCAAGTTGTGTGTAGTGCAAAAACGTTACGTAGTTTCTATTTCGGGAGAAAGAAACGACATACATGTTACATCTTCGACGATAGCACGTCTCTCCCAAAGGATATAATTTAGAACCTCTCTTGTTGAAACTGTGAGTGAGCTGAGCTAAGAAGAAACCATAACAATGGCGTTGTTTTCCCCGCCAATCTCTTCTTCATCTCTACAAAATCCTAATTTCATCCCAAAGTTCTCATTCTCTCTCCTTTCCACGAACCGCTTCTCTCTCCTCTCCGTCACTCGAGCTAACTCCTCCGACAGTGGGATAACTGAGCCTGTGGCGGTGATAGTTAAAGAAGCTCCGCCATCGACACCGGCGGTTAAGAAGGAAGAAATCGCCGCCGTCGAAGGTGAAGAGATGAAGACGACGGAGACGCTTATCAAATTCGAGGATGCGAGATGGGTTAATGGAACTTGGGATCTGAAACAGTTCGAGAAAGATGGGAAAACCGATTGGGATTCCGCTATCGTTGCTGGTTAGATCCTCGAGTTTCGTTTTCTTCTGATTACTACTACGAAATGCTTGTAATAATGGTTTAAACTTTCGTTGTTTCGAAAGAGGCCAAGAGAAGAAAATGGCTTGAAGAGAATCCAGAAACGACGAGTAACGACGAACCTGTGCTCTTCGATACATCGATAATTCCATGGTGGGCTTGGATGAAGAGATATCACTTACCCGAAGCTGAGCTCCTCAATGGTTTTTGTTCCTCTCTCTCTCTCGCTAATCCCCTAAAAGAAGATCAATCTACCACTACTAACTAAGATGCATGTTGTTGCAGGCCGTGCTGCGATGATAGGATTCTTCATGGCTTACTTTGTTGATAGCCTTACCGGACTAGGACTTGTGGACCAAATGGGCAACTTCTTCTGCAAAACACTCTTGTTTGTGGCTGTTGCTGGAGTTCTTTTCATCCGCAAGAACGAAGATGTCCACAAACTCAAGAAACTGTTCGATGAGACCACATTATATGACAAACAATGGCAAGCAGCTTGGAAAGATGGTGAGGACTCATCATCATTGGGTTCAAAGAAGTGAAACTTGAAACAAAGATTCTTGTTTTTTTTTGTTACATGATGCTGTAATTAGTCAAATAGCTTCAAGCTTGAAACGTTTTGATGTTAAGATGTTTTCTCTGATTCAAATCTCATCATTGGGTTCATCATCATTGAGTTCAAAACGAGGGGAATTGTAATTAGTAGCAAATGTAATATCAAGAGGTTTTCAGATGTTTTCTCAGGCAATACTCAGAATTTTTTTGAACTATTGAATCCGTTGCTGTCGAGTGTATTCCCATAGGGCAATGGCACCACTGACATGAACGTTGAGGGACCTGACAACTCCAAGTTGTGGGATCTCGACACAAGCGTCCAGTACATGGATTATATCCACAGGTATGCCTTCCTTTTCACGACCCAGCACCAAAACCTAAACAACAGAGACCAACAAGAATCCATTTAGTTCTGAGGGTAAAGTGAGAGGAAAAATGAAACCTTTCTTCTTTCTTTTGCCCATATTGAACTTACCGTCTTCTTTGGGAATTGATATTTGTCCAGTGAAACACTGTTAGCTGTCTGCTCCAGTCCCAAGATTGAGAAGCCTTCTCGTTTCTTTTTCTCCAAGAACAGCTTTAAACTCTTCACCGGGACTTCCATAATTGGAACCCATTTCTCAGCAGTCACACTGCAGAAAATAAAATCTCTTGTGAATGGGGACTCTCTAGGGTAACCATTCTTATAATTCACTAGGAGCTGATGTGATGGGTCCATGTTTTCAGATTTATTGAGAATTCTAGGCCACATTTTCTTGCCCACTTTGCAACACTCTTCAAATTTACTGATCCATATACCATACTCTTGTATTCTAAGCAGATCCAACAGCATGAAATATACAGTCAAGAGACTTGAATATTTGAGCCATACCTGATTAGTTGGAATTGTTTGTCGTGTATTATGTTGGCATCTGCAACAGCAAGACCTGATGCTTTAAATATCTGGAAATTATGCAGAGAAGGGCTTGTTAAAACTGTACTAGATACAACAAGTACAAGGCACGTAACTTTTTCTTGTCTTCCTTTGATTGTCGAAATGGAAGGAAAGAGAAAGAATAATAGTTATACCTCGCATGTCCGGGCTAATCCGGCAAGATTAGGAATACGATCAAGCAATGAAGCCACAAGGATCAAACTCTGCCGACCAGATTTCAACCGTTCGACCTCCATGCTTCTAGATCTTAAGAGTTGACTCACCAGCTCGTCTTCCTTTTCCATTTCTGAAAAGTTACCCATGTTGGTATGGCGCAGAGAGGCTGTACATAATCTTGAGAGATAGACAGCTATATAATATTTTCATACCAAAGAGCCGCTTGTAAGTTTCTCCGTTTTGGAGCACAGAAGTTGAACTAGCATCTTGCTTCTCATGTTTGGACAGAGTGATCTTCTTCTGGAAGTCCAACGAAGATGGCTCAGAAAGCCTTTCTTCATCTGATGTGGACATGATCAACTGACGGTTGGGCTCTTCTTCAATCTTGAAGCCTTCATTCTTAATAGTAACGATGTCCTTTGCCATGGAAGCACGGAGATCTTCCCTAACATCCTACAAGACTCGAAGATAAGACAGAGAGACAGAAACACACACAAAACAAAAAAAACATTCTAAATTATGTTTATTTGCTTACATTCAGAAAAGAAATCACGTTATCCATGAGGCATGTTGGAACACATTCAAACTCACTTTCCTGCACAACCACCACAAAATTATCGTAAAATAAAATGGCATTGAGATGTGAAAGCAACTTTGTCAAATAAAAACAACCAAATGTCGAAGGATCAGTAGGAACCACAATATAATAATCTTAATAATGTGGTTACTTGGCTGTATGATAAATTTTGAAATATCTAAATGTTTATATTCGGCCGTTGGTGCAGGATCCACTTGAAGATTGCATAGTTTACCTCAACACGGTTGACGAAAACACCAGCCGGAGTAGCAGATGTGCTGGGATCATAGGCTTCAAGATATCCTTCCATTGATGATCGCAATCTAGACCAGGAAAGAAGATTCACAACTGAATTTTTGTAATAAACCAAAACCTTTTAGATGGCTTTGGCCACAAAACTAAGATCGTTTCTATGACCAATATGAAAAATTATAATCATACTGAGTAGGAAAAACAAACCTCGAACAATCAGGATTCTTGTCCAAGTAAGACTTCAAATTCTCAAAAGAAAGTTTCTCCAACGATATTGTCTGAGAGGATGTGGACTCCACGGGGGGAAACAGTCTAAAGAGTACCCGATGCACTAATAACTGCCCAACCCAAAAAGAAAATGGAATACGATTGATATACAATTTAAGGCCAACATTTACCAAAAGAAAACAGAGATGGCATCTATATAAGACCAACCTGGGTGAAACAACGTAAGCTGTGATGATGAGAAGTTAATAACGGAATTATTGGTGGAAGAAGTTCTCTCAAATGTGTCTGTTGAGCTATATTTTCGGCATGAAGGATGACATTGGCTGCAATGAAGACATAGGAAGAGAGAGCTTGCTGCGTATTTAGAGGAGAACATATATCAACATATTGAACTGAAAACTTCTAAAAATATATTCAATTTAGTAGAACATTTAATGTGTATTTTGCACATTATTTACCTGAGCTTTAGTGTCATAATTTTGTAGTATAGGAACTAACTGCTCTTTAACCTGTGATACAACATCCAAGTAGTGGTTACTTAAGAAAAAACAGAAATCCACAAAATGACATTGCCTGTTAAGACAGGAATTCGTTTAGAGTGTGATTACAAATTTGTTTTTGGAAAAACAATTGTAAAGTTAATTACCAATGCTGGAAATTTCAGGTAAATGTTGATGGCAAATGTTTCCAGGTATTGTCGAACAGCAGGCAGGTTATTTCTCTGCAAGCAAAAGAAATACAAATCAGATTCAATTCAACTTGAAAAAACAAAAAAACAAAAATTATCCAAGTGTGCGTGAAATGATTTTCCTATATTAGTTTCTGACTGAATGATTTCTCATGCATAAAAAATGTGAGCCCCCTAACTTCAGCCTGTTTTTGTAAACTTACATTCAAGCATGTGTGCAAACTGTCCATGGCTTGGCCAACAATGTCATCGCTGACAAATCGCGACATAATGCATATCATCTGCCAAGCGCGTATTTTCCGTCTATGGATCTGTTACAGAGAAATCAGAAACTACAGTCAGACAGTCAGTTGTGGTTCATCACTTTTATTGATTTACCATTTACCAAATGTCCATCTAAAACTCAATGAAGGAAAACAAAGGAAAGAAATGCAACTCTTACAGCACTATACTTCTTGTAAAGCTCCTTTGCCAAGTCTTTATCATGCACCTGTACCCCCCCCCCCCCCAAAAAAAATGGATCCATTTAGATAATATGGTCAGTGCATATCATTATTAATCAGAATATCAGAAGGTCGCCATGCTAATTGAGTTGGCAAAAAGTAACAAACAAAAAATACCGCCGCATCAAGAAGCTCCAATAGAAACAATTTTCCAGCCACAAGAGCATCCTGATAATCTTGATTTTGACATGCTGGTTCGGCCATACAGGCCAAATTAGCCAGTTTCTGAAACAGACCAGCGACTGAGACACGTGCATACAACTCCGTGTTGATAAAAACCTGAGGAAAAATGCAGAACATGTCGCTTCACTGAGTCAAATAATTCAGCAAAGCTATCAATCCATTATCTGCCAAAATTGAATCTTACTTCTGTCAGTTCAGGGTCTGGGTTTTTTGTCAGTAATGATACTTCAGTTCTTGCATCATTATTGTCAGATAATTCAGCTTCAAAATCCTCATCGAATGCAACTAAAATCATAAATCAAACGATAAGCACTTCAATACCACAGTCATTGCAATGACGGCTTAATAGAAATAAAATTTATCACAGACCAGAACCATAAAGAGTCAGAAGCTTCAATTCTTTAATGTAGAACTTTATCGTCCTAGGGTACATGAGCCATAGTCCTGTTAGGTGCAAGGCCGCAAGACGAATTGTGCGTGGACTTTTTTGACCTTCCTCAAGTACTTTTTCAACAAACTGTGAAACAAGTCATTTCCAATAAAGACACATTTTCTCTTTTGTTCCTTCAATTAATTTAACTAAGAAGGATAGATGCATACCCACTTCAGTGGACCATGTCCATCTTCAGCTACGTGCATGTCTTTATTACTAAACAAAGAAGAATGCAACACAGAAGACAAAAGCGCAGCAATGGGTGCAACCCTTCTTTTCTTGCAGCTGATATGTAATATCCAACATGATTTGACCAACTGCCACATTGTCTGCTTGCAAGACATCACAAGATATAAAATATATATTAATTATTCGAAAAGGATGAAGACAAAATTCCATTCAATCTATAGGAAAAACCATTACACAACCTGAGTATCCACACCCGAGAAACCATCCAAAGATGAATCCCCAGATGCAAGTATCCCCAAAGCGAGTCTGACAGATTTCAGCATAGGCAAAGCAGAACCCTCCCCAGCATTTTCAAGGCTGCCAAATCGTAAAGGAATATTAGAGGTCACCAAAAAATATAAGCATGTTTACATCCTAAGACAAGAATCCGAACTATAGCCCTTTCATCTGAGATACTATTAGGTTGTAACTGAAATCTACTAGAGTTGACACTCATGATAAAGAAAAAATTCTCTGGTACTTATGTGTCTGTAATATTTGTATCTGCTCACAAAAATGAGAAAATGCCATAACAACAGCAAAAAAGGATTCAACTTTGTACGACTGCTTAGAGAATAAAACTGAATCAAGTTTATCACGCATCCCACCTCTCTACAATATCATGAAAGATGCTTGTAACTGTATCATCTGAGAAGAAAGACTTTCTATCCCCTGGAATACGTCTAGCATCAAGAATATGCATGATTGATAATAGAGACTCCACACAGAGCCACTAAATCACGTACAAAAGGTCAGAATTTTTCTTTAGCCATCCAAAAGTAAAAGGTCAGTGATAAGACAATCTTGTAATATGTATAATTCCACTGGTAAACGGCTATAGGTCTGTCAACTAATAGAAAATTATGCATTACCTTCCAGCTAAGCAGAACTGCCCTTCTACTTCTTACCAGAAGTCCTGCTGTGAGAAGATGGTTAATGTTATGGAGAAAAGCCGGAACCGAAACTTGTAACCAAAATTCACCATCTACCATGGCTAATAATGTATTATCGTTTTCTAAAAGGTTGAAAGCTCCAGCTGAGCACAAGGACACAAATGCATTCAGTACTGCAGCTAGTCCTTCAAATGCTGCAAGATAGACCTCAGCTTCAGCCTGGTCCGAAACATTCATAGTGAATTAGTACAGTGTAATTCCGTAGAAGATACAAGTAAGTTCAGAGCTTAACACAGTTCATGTATCACATCAAAATTCATAAGAATGGCATTACCTCAGAATTACAAATTTGAGATGACATGGTATGCTGGATGAACTTCCAAAAGAAAGGCAATGTTAATTTGAGTTCACCACCACCACTAGTGACTTGAGCACAGTATGACGAAATCAATCCAATAACTTTCACCGACGTTACCTGCTCATCATAAAGCACTGACATGAATCTTTTTTCAATGTTGTAGACGTGTTACTACAAGGAACTGGGCTTATGGAAATTTGTATGTAATTTTCCCAAAACAAGAACACAAAGAAAAGAAATCATACAGCTTCTAGTACAGCTGTTGTAGTAGGAACAGATAGCCGGCGTTGACTTGGACCCCCTAGTTTTCCTATGACAGAACCAGACAGAGCACCATTCTCCACAGTAGTGTGAGACCAGAATATAGTACAAGATGAATCAACAAATGATATCAGCTCCTTCTGTATGGCAAGGAAGAAAAATCATAGTAAGCCCAGTTGATGAGAAGAAAAATCATAGTAAGCCAAGTTAATGAGAAGATTATATCAATGCCTGTCAAGAAAATTTGTAAGTGCTGGCACACTGTTTTCTGTTTACCAGTATCGATAAGAGAACAGCAGCAAACTTTTCATTAATAACTGTAGCATTGCCAACAATCTGCTTGCCAATTTTCTCAACAGAGTCGATGCACGACTTGCTTTTCACCGAAGAACTAAGCTCAGAGATTCCATCTTGCATGTTCTGGAGCTCTAAAAGCATACTCAGAATAAAGATTAAAAACTTCGCAGGTGCCCGCTCTAAATGGTTCTTCTCCTGGAAAATTTTAATGCTGCTCTTTTGCACAAACTGCAGAGTTACAGGGGATTGTCAAATTTGCAACGTACACCTAAAAGTATTAAATGAGAAAAATAACTACCAGAACTTTTTAGCTGGCAGGTCAAAATGAAAGTCAAGGACCACAAACCACTATGATATCGGTGAGATGTTCTTCATCATTAATTATGAGGAAAAATACTCTTGCCCATCGTTTTGTTTGGGATTCCCATGCCTCCAAGTCTTCATCATCAAAACCCTCAACATGATCACTGATAAATCCATTCAGATACTCATAAAGGTTCGCTAGAAGACGAGTGCCACCAGTACAGAAACTATTGGAAGTATTTTTGTTGCACCCCTGGAGCCATTCTAGCATCATTTTGCGCAATGAACCTGACATGGAAGAAAGCATTGGAAGTTAGACGATGAATTTACATTTAATTTCCGTATGTAAAAAGTCTCCCGCTCACCATTATGGTCAGTAAACTCCCGAGGGATTGCTGAAACAAACTGCAATAGTGTTCCAAGAGGAACATTACAAGGGTTCACCACTGAAGCAGCAGTTTCCAACACTTTTTGGTAAACTAGAAAATGGAAAAAACACAATTCAAAGAATGAGTTTTAGTGTGACTAATATCATGAGGGTACACCCAAAATGATAATTACAAATACATATGATTAAATCTGACAAACTAACTGATTAGCGACCTCGAGTACGGTATTTGTGATTAAAATGTTGTCTGCTGCTTTCTGCAACAAACTTCAAGACATCCAGTATAAGTGACATATCATCTTGACTTAAATGTTCACTAGAAGGTTCTAGGGGAGTCCCGGAGAATCTATTTTCGAGATGCTCCATTTCCTTGTCTCTGTATCCTCCAACCACATATGCTGTAGAAACAATGCATTGTACAAGAGCCATAAATCCAGCCCTACCAAATGACTGTTTCTTTGCAAGAGATGCCAGGTTGATCAAAAATCCAACCCGATTCCTATGAAATGAGTAAACAGTTAGACAAGCATATAATGATGAAACTTTATGGTTTAAAAATTCACAGACCCTCAAGAACATATTCAGCCGCATACGACCATTAACATATATACATGAAAGCAACAAGGAAAAGAAACTCTAACAAAACCATAGATAAGATGAAATAACAACTTGAGACACCCTACCTTGGGTTGAGGCAACTTGTGTACGCACACACATACTGAGCTGCACCTTCAATTGTTCTTGAGGTATAGATTCCTCTCAGACCTGGGGGAGCAGAATAAGCAAGAAATAACTCTAGTTATCACTTCAGCAAGATGACAGTACAACAATGCACGATAAGAGTTCCAATACAATTTACTAAAGACATTGGAATACATTTCTCCAAGAAGCACCTACCGAAATCCTTGTGGTGTCCAGAATCATTCAAAGCCTCTATGAAAGGCCCAAGAGCGAAAGTTTGGGACATTGATTGTGTACATGTTTTGTATCTTTTCCACTCAATCCCCAAAAAAGACTCCATGACCGTGCACCTGACTACAATTTAGAATAGATGAATTAGCAAAAGAACTGAAATGAAATGCAGGTCTAGATCACTCAAAATGTGTTGCCAACTAGGATACTTAAATTAGTAAAAAGAAGTTTAGCTGAAATGGGCCCACTTTAGATAGTGATTATATGTGATGAGCAAGTGTAAGAAATTGTTGAAATCTAATTACACAATATGCTCCAACAAGAAAACAGTACCTAGAGGGTTATCATGACGAAATCCCCGATTCCAAAGAACCTCTAACCAATTAAATATTTCAGTTTCTTCATCTGGAGTTTCCATGTGACATTGATGAGAGATACAACAGTCGGAATTCAAGGATCCATCATATCTGAAAGATGACTTGATTAACAAATCAATCTGCAAGGTGAATTAAAAAATAAAGTAAAAACCAATGAGCAGAGGAGACAAAGCATCAAGACCAGAAAATTTACAATCACAAGAGAAATAAAAACCTGACCTGGTTACTCCATGCTGCCTCTACAAGATGAGTGCCGTACTCTTCAAGCATCTCATACAGGAGCACAAAAGCTTGCCACTGCTGCTCACTAGTCAACCCAGAGTCAACAGAGCCATACCATTCTCCCACACCAAGCGACTTGGCTTCCTTCTCTGCCCACATCTCCTTTTTTGTCATAGCACGATGAACTGAATTCCCTTCAGGCTTCTTCTCAGAACCGGTCTTACTCACTTTACTTATGGATAAAATTGATTTCAGTATATGCAATGACTGCTTCCTTACTAAGCTCTCATCAACTACCTGAAAGGAAATGATTTGTACTCGTGGATGATCCTATTGTGGAAACTAAAGAATCCGTAAAAATATCAGGTTTTTTTGCCATACCAAGCCTTTCTTGATTTCATCCCAAAACTCTTGTTCGGATCTCAAGTCAAATTCGACAGCGTCTTTTTCTGCAACAAAACTTTCAGTTCCGTCCGTCCAAGAGCCAGAAGAAAGACACAAAGAGAGGACACTGTAAGCATCCCTTCTCTCTATTGATCCAACCGAGAACAGCTTCTTGCAGCATTCCCAAATTCGTTTTTTGAAGCCATTCCTGGAGTTTACAGCTTTAAAAATCATAACAAGATAAAAGAAAAACTAACCTAAAATCACATAATTTTTTGGTTCTTAGCCTCACCTTGAAAGCATGTACATATTTCCTTGATGTGAGATCTTCATAGAGGACTGAGAAGTGAATGCCTTGAAGATAGCAGGGAGGAGGAAACTAATAGCACATGAACGATGCTCTACACTTTGTGACAAAAGCCGCTCAGTCATATTACTCAAATCCCAAAGTATACCAGCTGCAAAATTTTCCACCTTCGGATCGGCTTGGTGACTTTGAAAAGCAGCATTCAGTATCAAATTGAGGAGATGGCACGACAGTGGAATGGGAAATGCTTCAGACAAAGATACAATGTAGTTTTCATCCATATTTACTACATTCAAAGAATCACGAAGCAACAGCTCGCCCCATTTAAAGAAATCTGATTCTTCTTGTTGAAGCATTCCCATCGAAACACCAACTGATCTCAATAAAAAAGGCACCAAGCTCACTCCTAATACACTAGTATCGTTCACAACATCAAAGAACGATTGGACAATCTGGTACAAATCAAACAAAGAAAGGGAAAAAAAACGAGATGATGATCAATAAGCTCAAGGAGATGCAGCTCTGAGGATTATAACACAGCAGGAAAATTCACCTTATTGAGCATATCCAAGTCATATGCACGAACCATCTTCATCAGTGGAATAAACACCCTCCACACAAATAACTGCAACGCATTATGATTATCCGCAGTACCAAGGCCTGCTTCAACCTCAAAACCCTCAATTAATCAATTCTCGAATTCTCGAATTCTCAAACACACCATACATACATACATATCCGCAAGATTCAAATTCGAACTCACCAGAATTCTTTAGTAGATGACAAAGCCCAGCCACCAATGAAGCAATGTGGCTGCAATCATCAGAATCAAATTTTTTGTCCCCTTTTGTCGTGTCCTATTAAAAACATGGAAGAAGAAGAAGCCCTTTTCAAATCTTAACCCGAAGCCAAAATGCCGAAGTGTGAAACACTAAATCGATCAATACCTCCAAACGAAAAGGAAACTCGTCGATGATCGATTCGAAAAGGGCAGAAGGAGGTACGCCTGTGGAGCTTAAAACACAGTCGAGGAAAGCAGGAACAGCTGCTGGAGGAACCTGTCTGAAGCTCAGCGACAGTGAAGTAATCACAGAGGAATCCATCTCAATTTAAGCTCGAGCTTCCGAAAATTGATCAGTAAAACGTAAACGAATTTGAAATTAGTTCATGGACTTTGTTCCGAGAAAATCCCTCTCTTAAACCCTTTTGGCTTCTATTTTCATGGCTAAGGACAGATAAACCCTAGTCGTATAAGAGGGGGAAAAAACAGAATTTTCAAAACATATCCCTAGACTTCTTGTACTTTACGTATATTGCCTAATAGTATTTTCAACGTAAGGAAAAAAAACTTAAAAATACCTGACCTATTTAATATTTGTCAGAAAACTACAAGAACTTTTTGCGTTGTCAGAAAACTATCTGAATTAATTTTTCGATGCAATAAAAAAACTCAGACTATTAAAATTTCCAGTTTTCCCTCGCGATTTAACATCCATTAACGGATAAAAAAAAAGCTCTGTAGATTTTTTTTAAAGATCTACATACATTCTTATCCTTTAATGGGTTTAATATTAGACAAGGTTAATAAAATGGGTGAGATTCAGTTTGCAGTTAGATTCAAGGCGACATCGGTGATCGATATGCTTCAGACATATACATAGCTTTTGCTTCTGCAAATGTATTACATTAATTGTTTACCAATTAGACAGCCCAAGACACCAAGCGGTTCACATTCTCTGCAGCAAGCCGGCAATAAGAAGAGATTTTGTGGAATACAAAGCCGACTCCGAATTTTAGAAAGCCGCAAACTAGAAAAAAAAAATAGGTCGTTTTGGACATTTTCGTAAAACAAAGAAAATGTCATTTTAGAAGGTTGCAAACTAGAGGAAAAAATGGGACGTAAGCCCATGTTGTAAACGAAATACGAGTTTAGAGTGAACTAGATATGTAACCCGGATTGACTCATTTGTTTTGGTTTTACTTCTTGTAATCTTGGAAAATCATCTTAGTTGTGCTATAACTGTGAGGTGAACAAACATACAACACCACTCACCTCTCATCAAAATCAATCGCCAACTGCACAATAGGGCCATCAGAGGCGCCTTTAAGGAAGGTTGTCATGATAACACTTTAAGCAACACCACGAACCCGATCTCTATCAGCCCGATCAGAACATAATGAAGATGTCTGTGTTGTTGTGTCAGTCACGACGTAGTACACGATGTAGTACAGGAAGTGGTACATGACGTGGATATGTGAGATTTATGAGATATGATCGAATCTGGGTGATAAGATTCGAATCTATAGTTGCTTGGTGAGCTGGATGAATATATTAAAGAGGATATTACAGTTTTGGAGTGTTTCCATAATCTTAGGAGAAGATATTGGAAAAAGAGAATATTTCCTATAAGATTTGGAAATATCTTAAATAAAGGAAAAACGATATTTGCGATATTGGAAGAACTTGGAGTGCAAGTTAAATGGGCTATATATAGAGTGTGTGTCCTGAGGTTAAACTTGTGCACGTCTAGGGTGTATTGAGAAGAGGCACACAAGGTGTGTGTGGCGTCGCCCCACCGAAGAAGATTAGTTTGATCTGATCGGTGGTCATGTCTATGGATTTTGCAGCCGTGTGAAGACGGTGGTGCACCGGTGCGTCCGGGTGGTAGTCAAGTCATGGGTGACTTATTACTGTGTTCATAGAGATGAAGTACAACATATGTGCGATGGTGTTTGGAATCAAAGTCTAGGCTTGGGGGAGTTTAGCTCAGGGTTAGGTTATCCTGAAGAGTTCATGTTATTGAATGGAGCGGTAGTTCAAGAGGGTTGTGCTTGATCTACGCGTTTGCAATTTGTGTAATTGCTTTCTAATTTTAGTGAATTCGAATTCTGGACGTGGTCCCGGGGATATAGAAAACGAACCTCGTTAAAAAGCAATTATTTATGTGCTTGGTATCAGAGCGGGTTCCCGATAGAGATCTAGTCTTGTTTCATGTAGATCATAGATTTGTGGATAGGAGATGAATAAGAAGACGTGTTCGTGAGCGACGTTTTCAGGGTCAAATATGTTCTGATCGGGCTGAATTTTTGTGGCAAGATTCGTGGCACTGCTGTCTTGATTTTCAACGGTGGGATCGTGATTCCAACGGCTGGTCTGAGATTTATTTATGCGTTTCGGTGACAGGTCTGTATAGAGAAGGCTGTGACCAGTCTGACAAGAAAGTGGGTTTGAATTGTCAAACAATACCGTCTTGAGCTGAATTTTTGCAGGAGAATTCTGGACATATGGAACTATGTTCTGGCCAAAGGAGAGCTTATTTGGAACTTGGATGAAGGATAGGCGTTTTATTGAAGTCTATAGCAGTATGTGCTACAGTTGGTGTTCTACTAACTTATGTGATTTTTCTAGAACTGCTACCATATCAGAAAGAGACTGTTATGTGCGTACGGCAAGTTTAGATCTTGTTCCTATTGGCGACAGTAGTTACTTTTTTATGATGGTCCATCATGTTATCATTGTGGGGTTCAAGGACATGTTCAACGTAATTGTTTCACGTTTGTTCAAGGGGCTGTTAGGACAAGGAAAGTTAATCATTACAGAGATGGTGCAGTGGGAATTTATCCTCAATTTGGAGGGAGACGGTTCTTGCATTAGTTTTTGACCATGATGTGACTCAAGCAGGGGGAGAATGAGTGTTGTTGGTGTGGATTGTGTTACGAGTGACGAAGCCTTTGAAGATAGGGATTGCTTGAATTCACATACATAGTCAAAAAGGGGGAGAATGAAGATGCATTGCTTGAAGTGTTGTTGTACCAATCACGAAGTAGTATATGAAGTAGTACATGAAGTGATACAGGTCGTGGAGATGTGTGATTGTTGTGATATGAACGAATCTGAGTGATGAGATTCGAACCAAGGGTTGGTTGATGAGCTGGATGAGGATATCCAAGAGGATATTACAGCCTTAGAGTGTTTCCATATTCTTAGGAGAAGATATTGGAAAAAGAGAATATTTCCAAAAAGATTTGGAGATATCTTAAATAAAGGAAAATATGTTATATGGTGATTTGGAAGAACTTGGAGTGCAAGTTAAATGTGCTATATAGAGAGTGCGTGGCCTGAGGTTAAACTTGCGCACGTCTAGGGTGTATTGAGAAGAGGCACACAAGGTGTGTGTGGCGTTGCCCCACCGGAGAAGATTAGTTTGATCTGATCGGTGGTCATGTCTATGCGCCCCATCGGAGAAGATTAGTTTGATCTGATCGGTGGTCATGTCTATGGATTCTGCAGCCGTGTGAAAACAGTGGTTCACCGGTGTGTCCGGGTGGTAGTCAAGTCATGCGTGACTTATTACTGTGTTCATAGAGATGGAGTACAACATATGTGCGATGATGTTTGGAATCAAAGTCTAGGCTTGGGGGAGTTTAGCTCAGGGTTAGGTTATCCTGAAGAGTTCATGTTATTGAATAGAGCGGTAGTTCAAGAGGGGTGTGCTTGATCTACGCGTTTGTAATTTGTGTAATTGCTTTCTAATTCTAGTGAATTTGAATTCTGGACGTGGTCCCGAGGATGTAGGAAACGAACCTCGTTAAAAAACTTTATGTCTTTTTTACTTTATGTTCATACATACACGTATTAGAACACATAGAACTAGCCTAAATCTACGTTTACAATTGGTAGCAAAGCTTGAAGATGCATTGCTTGAAATGTTGTTGTACCAGTCACTAAGTAGTACATGAAGTGATACAGGTCGTGGAGATGTGTGATTGCTGTGATATGAACAAATCTGAGTGATGAGATTTGAACCAATGGTTGGTTGATGAGCTGGATGAGGATATTACAGCCTTGGTGTGTTTCCATATTCTTAGGAGGAGATATTGGGAAAAGAGAATATTTCCAAAAAGATTTGGAGATATCTTAAATAAAGGAAAATATGTTATATGGTGATTTGGAAGAACTTGGAGTGCAAGTTAAATGGGCTATATAGAGAGTGTGTGGCCTGAGGTTAAACTTGCGCACTTCTTGATGTGGAATCAGCCCAATCCGAATTTCGGTGAAGAAGTTATTCAACTTCCAAGTCAAGCGATTCCCAGTGAACTTTTTACGGTTCGCACAATTAACCCATTGTGCACAATACCACAATCTAATGGTATGTCATTGTAGCACTTAGGGATCGAATCCACAAGGAGGCACGAGAACAACACACAGAGAATATGAGACACTATCTTAATCTAAGCTAATCAAATAAAGGTTTTCTAATGATCCTAATCAGTTTAAAGACAAGATAATAAATAACCAAGCATATAACAAAGGTAATTAAAAGACTAACAAGTTTTGAACTAAAACGTAACGAAAACGATTTAAACAAGAATAAGCAAACGAACTTCGGGTAATGGTAATCGACTTGGACATTCTCTAGCTAAACCATGATACTCAAACAATGCTAATCCTTAGGCTTTAGATCACTAATTTAGACTAATCCACTTCCATGACGATAATCATTTCGTTAATCACTTAATTGAGAACAAACTTTCATTTGCAATTAAATGATCAACAAGCATTAATCCCAAGTCTAAAAAGCCATTAAACACCCTAGACATCCATTTCTATAGGCTAGGAATGTAAAACACTTGCTAAGTTTGGTTGAGGAATTTCATAAAACACCTTCCGAGCGTGAAATTCCCTAAGTTCTAAATCAACTTTGTCAAGGCTAATCTAGCATTAATCACACCTAACAAGTAAGGATTCTTCATAAACTAAGTCCTAAGCCTCATGATTTAGCAAGAAAACATCTAATCTACCATACCCAAAGTTCTAAAGAAACTACTCACAAACCATGATAATATCAACAAATCCTATGTAGGAGGTGCTTAGATTCATGGTTAGATTATTAGAAATAGATAGATAGATGAAAACAAACAAGAACTTTCATAAAAACAACAAGAATCTCTTAAAACCTCTCTAAAATCGTGTTTACATAAGCTAAAAAATGAGATATGATCATAATTAAGTCTCTTAATCATTTATACATAAGTGGGTCGCAGGAGTCACATCGGTGTGCATCTGGCCGATGCAGCACCCCGATGTGACTTCTATCATTAGTCCAAATCGATGTCAGACGGATATGTGCTCACTAAATTTGTCGTATCTCTTGAACCACTGCTCGGAATGACCTGAAACCACATCCAAACGAAAGCTAACTCAATTATCTACAACTTTCATGAAGATCGCCGAAGCTAAATCCAAATGAAAACCCTTCATATGAGTCGATCTTTGAAACGCTTTGGAAGGACTCTGATTAATATATATACATGAAAGCAACAAGGAAAAGAAACTCTAACAAAACCATAGATAAGATGAAATAACAACTTGAGACACCCTACCTTGGGTTGAGGCAACTTGTGTACGCACACACATACTGAGCTGCACCTTCAATTGTTCTTGAGGTATAGATTCCTCTCAGACCTGGGGGAGCAGAATAAGCAAGAAATAACTCTAGTTATCACTTCAGCAAGATGACAGTACAACAATGCACGATAAGAGTTCCAATACAATTTACTAAAGACATTGGAATACATTTCTCCAAGAAGCACCTACCGAAATCCTTGTGGTGTCCAGAATCATTCAAAGCCTCTATGAAAGGCCCAAGAGCGAAAGTTTGGGACATTGATTGTGTACATGTTTTGTATCTTTTCCACTCAATCCCCAAAAAAGACTCCATGACCGTGCACCTGACTACAATTTAGAATAGATGAATTAGCAAAAGAACTGAAATGAATTGCAGGTCTAGATCACTCAAAATGTGTTGCCAACTAGGATACTTAAATTAGTAAAAAGAAGTTTAGCTGAAATGGGCCCACTTTAGATAGTGATTATATGTGATGAGCAAGTGTAAGAAATTGTTGAAATCTAATTACACAATATGCTCCAACAAGAAAACAGTACCTAGAGGGTTATCATGACGAAATCCCCGATTCCAAAGAACCTCTAACCAATTAAATATTTCAGTTTCTTCATCTGGAGTTTCCATGTGACATTGATGAGAGATACAACAGTCGGAATTCAAGGATCCATCATATCTGAAAGATGACTTGATTAACAAATCAATCTGCAAGGTGAATTAAAAAATAAAGTAAAAACCAATGAGCAGAGGAGACAAAGCATCAAGACCAGAAAATTTACAATCACAAGAGAAATAAAAACCTGACCTGGTTACTCCATGCTGCCTCTACAAGATGAGTGCCGTACTCTTCAAGCATCTCATACAGGAGCACAAAAGCTTGCCACTGCTGCTCACTAGTCAACCCAACTAAACCGTAGAATATGTATTCTACCATCAGTAGAAAGTATAAAAAAGATTTTCTAAATATTTTTTCTTACGTTTTTGGAATTATCAAAAATTTCTATTTCCTTAAATATATTTATTTTCTTTTTTAAAAATTAAATTGGTATTAAAAATAATTTTTAAAAATAAATTAGATATTAAAATATATGATTTTAAGGGTTGTTTTGTCAAAATTGTGCCTAGAAAATTAAAGATGTAGATGGACAAAAGTATAGAAAAAGTATCATTTATTTCCAATTCCCCTAAAATTTTTTATAAAAAAACATGAATAAAATAGAACCCGACGTCGTTTATAGTATCATCGAACAAACCAACCAATAAATTCTCTCCGATCCTTCGAGAGAAATATTAAATCCGGCCAGCAACGAGACTAAATTCGCCGGCGGAGATCATTTTGATACCTGAGATTACGAACCTGTTTCCAGTAACACGTCGTTTTTCTCCCAGCAAAACCCCAGATTCAAGATTTTGTTGCCGGAAAAAGGGATTTTTTTTTCTGCTTGAGTTTTATCCGTTTGAATTACGAATGAAATTACTCTAAATTATTGATCTCAAACGCCGGCGGAGAAAGTTTTCTGCTTGGTTTTACGAATGAAATTACTCTAAATGGACCAGCTCGATTTAGAGTAATTGAAACCAGCACGAAACCAGCTCGATTCAGTGTTTCTTTAGTCGCTCATGAACCGATTTAGGGAATTTCTATTTTTTTTTATTTTTTTTTGTCGGATCCTATATTTTATTCATGTTTTTTTTTTAAATATTTTGTTATATAATAAAATAATCACTGTATTAATTAAATTTAACGGAATTAACTTTTCCGTTAACATAGTTAACTAGTTTCGTTTAAAATTTTGGTGGGGCAAAGTTGCGAGTTAATTTGAGGGTTTGAATGTCAGTTTTGTTACTTTCATTGTTCAAAGTGAAAGTGGTAAAGTCTCGAGGTTTAAAATGATAGTAAGTTCAACTTGGAGGGTTTAAAATGCAATTTTTCCGATTTAAAAGTGTGACTGATGAATTGCCAACTTTGGTAAACGATCAACAACTAATTGATTTGTCTCCCGTGGAGAGTAATGAAACTCCAATCTTGTGAAGAGTGTCTTCCGTCTTTGACGAGTACTTCGATATAGAAGTCTTACAGTCTTCTTCATTACAATCGATCGATGTCCGAACAAAATTATCAGAAGTTTGTCAAAAAGAATTATAATGAAAACGATTGTTCACCGACGCGTTCCCGACACGTCCGCTGACCATGTCAAATAGTCAATTCAAGCCAACCATTAAAGTAATTGATTGGATTTTAAAGTACTATAATTAAATTATAAAGTAATTGGCAGACACTAGAAACATTATGAATAGTTAACGAGTGGAAGTTCGCCCTACTCTAAACGCTCCCAAGCCCGGAGTTCGAGGTAGCCGCCGACGGCAACAATCCTCCTCCTCCTGTGCGACGAAGCTTCCTCTTCTCAGGTCATCATCCAGGATCATCCCGAAGAATCGTCTCTATCATTATGTCGGTTTCCACCGTCGCCGGTGAGATCAAGTTACCCGTCGTGTTTCCTCGCTTTTCGACCGCGTCTTCTCTTTGCTCCATGGATTCCGGCGAGATCTGTTACTACTCTGTTCTCAAACTCCGCCGCCTGGCCTCGTCGCCGGGGAAGACTCTGCTAACTTCGCGCATGATTCTCTCCTCGCCGCAACTTTCTCTCCTTCCACCGGATCCGCCGGATCCACCGGACTCTAACCGGTCACCTCCGCCGCTGGTTGTGAAAAACCTTCGAAAGATCTCACATCAAACGTTGGCATTCCCAGGGGAGCCGACATCGGAGTGCGTCCATAAGACCGAATCTATAACTTCCGCCGATCCAAAGCCGCGACTCGCCAACGTTTTCAATCGTATACCAGATCTATTAGCTTCCCGTATGTTCGGAGATCTCTTAATGTTGCTTCACCATCCGACGCCATACTCCGAGTCTTTTCCTCCGCAAGCTGCAAGGATTGCTTCACCGGCGATGGCTCAGACGTTCGAGTCTCTCCTCCCGACCGACGTGTTCTCTAAATCTCGGATTGAGTCCGGTGAATGTTTAAAGTGGGCCTGGACCAATAGGTTAACATATCTCAGCCCACAATATTTAAATTTGGATGACCCATTCCCTAGCCCAACAGGATTCAAAGCTTCCCAAAATGTCGATAAGTGCTCAGATATCCCGATGCTGATGCGGTTACAGCCTCCAACTTCCTCCCTTTGGGAGAGATTAATGTCACTATTTTCCTCCCTTTGGGAGAGATCGTTTCCACCATATTCTTCCGTTATGGAGATAACTTTTCCACCAATTTCCCTCTCGATGAGAGGTGACTCTTTCTCGGCTTTAAAACCGAGTAAACTTTCGAACTTGCTAACCGATTTGTCATCTTGTGTAGCGGTCTGTACGGGGCTTGAAGATGCAACGAGACTCATTTCGATGAGATTCGGCGGTATGAGCGGTTTCTCAACGTCACAAGATAAAGTGACTAAGTTAAAGCTTTCCGGCTTTGCCGGTAATATGCTATTGACGCATCCAATCTCGGATTCGCTGTCATTCTATCATGGAGATTACTTTGGTTTAATCTTTGTTGCTTTTAATGTTTACTTTATTAGCTTAAGAGTTTTGATAACTCATTTCGTGCGATGTAATCCTAAAGATTAAGTAATGAAATCAAAGGTTGCACAAAAAAAAAAAGTAATTGGCAGACTTAACAATTAAAAGACTAACCATTTGACACATTTTGTTCTTGACGTATCGAAACGTTTAAGTACTGTAAATCGTTTTTACTTTTGGATATGAAAACATTTTACGTATCAATTTCAGTTTTCTTTTTGGCCGGCCTGTAGTTTTCTCACATCTTTCTGATTATTTATTCTTTTCTTTTTCTTATATATATATATATATATTCATCTGAGTATATAATTAAAGAGATGACATAATTTGAAAACATCCATGTTAATTACCATTGAGAAATAATATATTTCTAAACAATTCTAACAAATGCAAACTAGTATGATGTGAATATATGTTCGAATTAAAAATTTGAGTTGTTATAATATACTCCTACAAGAGAATAAAACTATTAATTATTTACAAGATAGCCATTTTAGTCCAAGGCTTTGTGGTCGAGTGGTTGGGGACGGGATTGGGTTGTCACCACACCCCGGGTTTCGATTCTCCTGCTGCACGAAACTAAATCACAATTCTCTTGGACACCCACACGGATATGGGCCTATTGCTTATCCCCTGTATTCAAATGGACACCCACACGGATAATGGCCCATTTGAAACCCCGGGAAGGGGCCTATCCGTGAGTTGCCTTTCTTCTAGGGATTAGTTTGGGCCATTCCATAAGCCTGGAATTTACCCTGAATTACCAAAAAAAAAAAAAAAATAGCCATTTTATAGACCTTTAGAAAAGTGTGGTTTATTCGAGTAACGGTCGAAGAATCAATGCCACTAATTAATCATAATCAAACAAATTAATATTGTATACGATTGTATTGTTGTTTTGAGCGATAATCACGTGGACAGGTCGTGATTAAGGTCCTCAATATGTCAACCTGTGCCTGCCACGTTGCAGACCGATGGACCGATTTCACACCGACTGCTGCGACATATATATAAATCATAAAATTATATACTTTATAATTAAATTGACTCGTTTTTTTTAACAGAAAAGTGACTCGAAATATTATAGATAACTAGATGTCTCGCGGACATTTTTATTTAGAAGTTTTTTGTTGTTTTTTTTAAAATTATTCGTAACAAATGCATATCGAAAAAGACATCATGCCATATGATATTCCCCATACTACTACGAAGTCGTAACCCATTATATCTAAGTCAAATATGTACGCTCATACTAGGAATCATGCAACATATGTTTATCAAAAGACATTTAAACCACAATATGAGCACATGTGTTGCTATAAAACACACGAGGTTATAGCGGCATCGTACCATGAATAATTTGAGTAGCCATGAAACGAGCTGCCAACATCCAAATCTTTACCATTCTCTCTTTTCCCGATATCTGAATCAGGATAAGCATTAAGCAGGTTTTGACCTCTAAAGTAAGATCCCATAACTGATAGACTATCACCAACGTCTGGCTCACCAATACCACCCATATGGCTCGACTGCAACAAATCATGGTAACCCACCATGGGTTAGAGCACTCGCCAACATCAGATACATGTAACCTCCTCCGGCTGTTGCTGCTAAAGCTGGATTCCCCAACATTTCGGTTATATAAATGTTGCCCTTGCACTTGCTTTTGCTGGGGCTGGCCCTGATTAGCCATCGAACCTAAACTCATCTTCACCGGACCCGTCTGGTGATGCCCCCTTCCCGACGCCGCATGCCCCATTGAAGCAAGCTGGCATGTCGTCGTTCGATTAAGAATCCTCTTCTTCGGCTCCTTAAGCACCTATACTGCTCATTTCCTCGTTCGAAACCTTTAGCATTGCCCCTTGTAATTCAGGAAATTGAATCCGCGATCATTACTATTCCAAAATGAATCATCGCTAGAAGAACCTTGTTTATATGTTATATATGTTTTCTAATTTGTGTTTAGTAAAATATGATTAATTTTTTTGTTAGTTTAACAAATACAACATAATTCGAGATAAAGACCAGTTGATGAATTTGTTTTAATGTTCTCCAATTTTCTTTATTATTAGACTAAAATAAATATAAAATAAAACAATGAGTTTATAATATTGTGATGAGTCCATGTGTGTTTACAAATAAAACTGTTTAAGTTTCATCTTCTTGTAATCTATTTGTCTTCTTTCTAGGGTTTGCAGCCGTCTCCCCAAAACTTCGAAACCATACTCATCTGCTTCTCGCAACCCGCACATTGACATAGAAAGCTAATTATTTAGTTAAAACCTACTTTAGACCATCTGCCATCTGCACCCACAAGCAGATCACCTTCATAGTGTTGACCATTCTCGAGCACCACAATGACCTCAACGAACAAACCCCAACACAGCTGTTAGAGGGGGGGATTAGCACCCCCTGGTTTAACTCGGTTCGAACCGAGATCGGTTCGATCTAGACCGGTTTACGATGGTTCGGATCAAGGATAAGTCAGCCCGAAAACATTGGGCCGAACTTGGAATCTCGCTAAAGCCCATCTCGGCAACCGATCTAGGCCCGGCGCGAGCCCAGTCCGCTACAACAGATGAAAACCGGAATGTTTCCCTTTTCCCGCCGATCTCGGAAAAGGAAATATTCTCTTCGATTGAATCTTCGAAATATCAGGAATATATCCTTATCTCAGAGAGAAAACCGGAAGATTTTCTTCTCCTAATCGAGCAAGGAAAAGGAAATCTCCTCCTTCGGAACCGCCTCAAGACATTATAAATAAAGGAGAGGGTTCATTCTTAAATCCATCCACAACTTCCGCAGAGACCAGAGAATACGAGAGAGCTCCTTTACTGATCTCAAGTTCTTGTGTCTTTGCCATCTTACTAAAACTTTGCTGTAACGCCGACTCTTGATCAATAAACGAGATTCCGATTAAAGTACTGTTTTACCCCTTTTGTGTGATTTACGGATCAACAATTGGCGCCGACTGTGGGGACAGATAGAACAATACTTTCGGATATCGTTTGACTGAGCTCGGCGATGGTTCCTCCAATCGACACTTCCATAGTCAGCATCAACGGCTCGGAAAACCCTGGTCAAAACCCTCGGGTTGACGAACCCAATCCAACCGACATCGAATTACCAACTACCGGAGGAGGACTCCCTCCGACCTTACTTATTGGAGGGGATAATCAGACCAATCCCCCTAGGACTCTTCCGCCGCCTCCAGCCACCTCGGCATTCACGGACCCGACCACCTTTATGGAAGTCATGGCAGCACAGTTCGCAGAAATCAACAGAAAGAATGAAGAGCGAATCGCGTCTCTCATAGCATCCCATTTTGAATGCCGAAGCCAGATCGGTACCCTCGATCCAAACCTGATCACCCCTGCCAACGAAAACGCGTTGCGCCGGAATCTCTTGTCCGACCTTACCGACGCTCAACTCTCAGGTGCGACCGATCTACCGACTAGGAGATCCGCGACCGATTCAGAAATCAACATCGCGGACCAAGCCGCCATGAATTTGGAATTTGCCAGGGTCCAGGCCCAGTTACAAGATATGCGGTCTAAAGTCCACCAGGCTACGAGCTCGGCGCCAGAAATTGACCGGGTGATTCAGGAGTCACAGAGGACACCATTTACAGACCGAGTCATCAACACTCCAGTCCGACGATTGGAAAGGGTCAAGATCACACCATACGATGGATTTACCGATCCTAAACACTTCATGACCTCGTTTGTTATCATGATGAATCGATTTCGGTTCGGCTCAGAGAACGAAAAGGACGCAGCCATGTGCCAATTATTCGTGGAGAACCTATCCGGAGCCGCGCTCGATTGGTTTTCGACGCTCGAGCCAAGTTCGGTCAACAGCTACAACGAGCTCACTACCAAATTCCTCAAACGCTTCACCATGTTTATCAAGCAGAAAATAAAGAATGCCGAACTCTGGGCCCTCGAACAGAAGCAGGACGAGCCCCTACGCAACTTCATGGAGCGTTTCAAAGCGGTCGTATCCCACTGTACGATCGATGACGAAGCTGCGATCGAGGCTCTTTATAAAGCGACCTGGTACGAATCGGACTTTCACAGGGGGACCAAACGCAATAATCCAAAGACATTGGAAGACATTTTACACAGGGCGCATATCTTCATCATGGAGGAGGAGGAAAGATCCGAGAAAGATAGGTGGTACGCACTCACGAAACAACCCGCTGCTAAGGATAAACAGTACGTTCTTCCAAAGCAACCCGTCAATACGGTCCAAACTCAGCAATCCTGGTCGAACACTTGGGTTCAGTCGGACGAACCAAAGGAGCCTGATACTGAATCCGCACCGTACTGCAATTTCCATAACCGGTTCGGAAATCATTCAACTGAGGAGTGCCGACACCTACATGAATTCTTGATGATGAAGTACAAAAAGGGAGAAGTTCTAGTCGAAGGAGCCTTCCAACCTTCAAATAAACCTCGCCGTAACGATAACGAAAGGAGACGTAACTTCAAACCGAACAAGGCTACCGAGCAACCTAAAGAGAGAACCAACGACGAACAACCGAAACGAGACCGGGAGGAAAATGTGGAAGCTCAACAACCTCCACAGGTTCGGAAGCGTGTCAACATGATAATGGGCGCATTGGAAACATGCAACTATTCCGTCCGAGCTCTAAAGACGTACAGTAAGGAAGCAGTGGTTGCAAGACATACACATTGCGGAATGCCGATCACCTTCTCTGAGGCTGACACAGAAGGACTCCATATGCCACATAACGATCCCCTAGTCGTCGAAACACTCATCGGCGATGTTGTAGTTGGACGAATCTTAATCGACACCGGGAGCTCGGTCAATGTGATTTTCAAGGATACGCTGAAAAATATGGACTTTTCCGACAATCAAATCAGACCGAACATCGAACCACTCACCGGTTTCTCAAGCGAGCAAACCATGACTGCCGGAACGGTTAAACTCCCCATGTATACCGGAGGGATATGTCGGATGGTCAAGTTCCTGGTACTGAACAAACCTGCAATCTACAATGTGATACTCGGCACACCGTGGAAATTTTCGATAAAAGCCGTCGTGTCGACATATCACCAGTGCGTCAAGTTCCCAACACCCTCCGGAATCTTCACCCTTAAAGGCGACCAGGTTTTGTCCTGAATGTGTTTCATCAACGAATGCAAACTAAGGACAGCACCCCGAACCTACATCATCAAAAAGAACAAAATTTCGAACGACCCAGACCTGCCGCGACGCGAAACAATCGTCCAAGTCAATATCGACGACTTCAATCCGGAAAGATGCGTAGGAATCGGAGCCGAGCTCGACGAAGACATCAAGACAGACTTAATCCGACTCCTCAAAAGGAACGTTTCGACCTTCGCCTGGTCAATTACAGACATGCCTGGAATCAATCCGAAGATAACAAGCCACGAACTCAATATTGATTTCACCTTCAAACCGATCAAGCAAAAACGACGCAAGCTCGGTCCCGAGAAGGCTCGGGCTGTTAACGATGAAGTCGAAAGGTTACTTAGCGCAGGATCAATTACAGAAGTACGGTATCCGGACTGGTTGGCAAACCCAGTCGTTGTCAAGAAGAAGAACGGAAAATGGAGGATCTGCGTCGATTTCACCGACCTGAACAAAGCCTGCCCAAAGGATAGTTTCCCACTCCCACATATCGACAGACTCGTCGAAGCCACCGCTGGGAATGAACTCCTCTCGCTCATGGATGCCTTCTCAGGCTACAATCAGATACTCATGCATCCGGACGATCGTGAGAAGACCTCCTTCATTACCGACCGTGGTATCTATTGCTACAAGGTGATGCCCTTCGGCCTAAAAAACGCCGGTGCAACCTATCAGCGACTTGTTAATCGGATGTTCGCCAGCCAGCTCGGTAAGACAATGGAGGTCTACATCGACGATAGGCTCGTCAAGTCGCTTATTGCCAAGGATCACACCGGACACCTGCTTCGACATCCTAAACGAATACGGCATGAAGCTTAACCAAATGCACATTCGGCGTGACCTCAGGAGAGTTCCTCGGGTATATCGTGACTCAAAGGGGAATCAAAGCCAATCCTAAACAGATCTCGGCAATCCTTGACCTACCATCTCCGACGACGAAAAGGGAAATGCAAAGGCTCACGTGACGTATTGCTGCACTCAACCGGTTCATCTCCAGATCTACCGACAAGTGTATCCCCTTCTACCAACTGTTGCGCGGAAATAAAAGTCTCGAGTGGGATGACAAGTGCGAAGACGCATTCAAGCAACTCAAGGAGTACTTGTCAACCCCACCAGTTTTGGCAAAACACGAAGATGGCGAGACTCTCTACCTCTACATCGCCATCTCGACCTCGGCGGTAAGCGGAGTCCTTGTTCGGGAAGACCGAGGCGACCAAAAGCCGATCTTCTATGTCATCAAATCACTCGACGGAGCTGAAGAGCGATATCCGACTCTCAAAAAATTGGCTCTCGCCGTTGTTATTTCAGCTCGGAAGTTACTCCCCTATTTGCAGTCACACTCAATCATCGTATTAACCAATCAGCCACTCCGGACGATCCTACATAGTCCAAGCCAGTCAGGTCGATTGGCTAAATGGGCTATCGAACTCTGCGAGTACGACATCGACTACAAGAGCCGAATGAGCATCAAGTCACAAGTTCTTGCCGATTTCCTCATCGAATTATCTCCGGAATACGTCAACACTGATGTCATAACCGTCGAACAATGGATCCTTCACGTCGACGGGTCCTCGTCTCATCGAGGCTCTGGAATAGGCATTCGCCTCAAATCCCCAGCGGGAGAAATCTTGGAGCAATCCTTCCGCCTGGCGTTCAACGCATCGAACAACGAGGCAGAATATGAAGCGTTAATTGCCGGATTGCGTCTAGCCAAAGTCATCGGTGCAACACGAATACATGCCTACTGCGACTCGCAGCTCGTCGCAAGTCAATTTAGCGGGGAGTACGATGCCAAAAATGATCGAATGGATTCGTATCTCAAGTTCGTCAAACAACTCGCAGCAGAATTCGATTCTTTCGAACTAACCAAGATACCATGTGGGGAAAACGCTCCAGCCGACGCACTCGCCGCACTAGCTTCAAGCTCGGATCCGCATCTCAGGCGAACGATTCCAATCGAAAGTATACCAGAGCCGAGTATTGGAAGTACGGAGCAATGTATCATCACAACCCGTAGACGAGATTACGAGGAAAATCCTGCGACCGAACCCATCTTACGCCGACAAAAACGAATTCCAGCCGTCGAGTCTGGTCAGGACACCGAGCCCGAACATGGTACTATCACCGAAGGCAACAATGACATGCCACATGTCGATGAGTCGGCCCAATCGGATAACGAAGCGGAAGAACAGACAGACGGCCTTCACGAGCCAATAAACCTCGAACAGCCCGACGAGCAGACTCCTACCGATTGGACGCTAGAAATAAAAATGTACATCATCGATGGAGACAGTCAAACCAGGCGTCTACGAGCTCATGAAGCTAAACGGAACCCCCATTCCCCGTTCATGGAATTCAATGAACCTAAAACGCTACTACATCTAGACCAGCTCTCAAGCGCCAAAAAAAAAAAAAAAAAAAAAGATCATCGAGCTAGTACACTTAGGCTCAATTTCACTATGTAATATGAACTACGAATGGCTTGATCCTTCTCTCGAAGGTACGTAGGCAGCTTTCACAGGCGCAGCTATAACATTAATAAAATTTTATTATGCGAAGGCATTTTACCGAACTCAAACAATTCGTACTCACAAGCCAAACTTTATGTTTGCCGAACTCCAACAGTTCGTACTCACAAGCCAAACTTTATGTTTGCCGAACTCCAACAGTTCGTACCTTTAAGATAAACTTCACGTTTGCCGAACTCCAACAGTTCGAATTTTTAAAGTCAAACTTTATGTTTGCCGAACTCCAACAGTTCGAACTTTCAAGTCAAACTTTATGTTTGCCGAACTCCGACAGTTCGAATTTTCAAGTCAAACTTTACGTTTGCCGAACTCCAACAGTTTGAACTTTCAAGTCAAACCTTATGTTTACCGAACTCTAACAGTTCGTATTTTCGACCACAACGGTTTCCATATCAACGTCATGGCCAGACAATCAAATAAGCCGAGCTTAGTTCGCATGCATCCTCATGGTGCAATGGATAACACACTTTCCACCTTCAAAGCCGAGATCAGTCTTGCATTAACTTCTCACATTATCCAAGCCAAATAAGCCGAGTCCATCTCGCATACTCTGATTCAATATGAGAAAAACCTAGAGCATATTAAGATGAGCTGTTCACGTACTCTTAAATCAAACTCAAAGGTCAAGCCGAACGTCTTTCCTCGCAAACTTAAGCCCACTTCTCAACAGTCGCAAAATTGGTAAGCCGATTTCTCAACAATCGCAAATCCAGTAAGCCGGTTTCTCAACAATCGCGAAATCAGTAAGCCAATCTACAATATGGATTGCCAACCTCGAACAGGTTCTGTAATGCCCGTGTCCGGAAGGGGCCAGTATCGATCGATACCAGCCAGTATCGATCGATACCAGCCGGGTTTTGCTTGTAGTTATCTTCTTCTTCTTCTCTTTCTTCCGAGTATAAAAGGTGCATGTTGGAGGATAAGACCATAGAAAGGTCGAGAAAGGTTGGGAAAAGTCGAGAGAGAGAGAGAAGGAGGGAGAGAAGGAGAAAAGTGAGAAGAAAGCTTGGTAAGCGTTGATCCTGCGAGATCGGAAGGAAAGTTGAGCTTGAAAGAAGCTTGGTTTTGGAAGGAGGTCGATCTTGAGTTTGGAAAGATCGTTTTAGAGGTCGTTTTAGTCGTTTTAAGGTGAGTTGGGACCAAAGGTTAGCATGTAAGCCTTGTGTGATGTTTGTTAAGCTGGTTGATGCTTTCCGTGTGTGGTTGGGGCGATTTCTGTGTTGAGAACTCGCGTAGGATGCTGTGATTCGTAGGTAGCATCGATCGATACCATGTGGTATCGATCGATACTAGTTCCTTGTGGATAGACTCGAGTGCTATTGCATCGAGGTGATAGACTTAAGTCGTGGCGTATCGATCGATACCGGTTTAGTGTTTGGGTGTCGACCGATACCAGTCCCTTGTCGGGACTTGTGTGATGTTGGGCATCGATCGATACCCGGGAAGTATCGATCGATACCGGTTGCTTGGTTGTGTTGAAGTTTAATTGGTAATATTTAATACTTGTTGTTTATGCTTAGTGATAGCCTGTTGTTGGGATGATCAATCTCACTCAGCATTTGGTTAGCCAAATGTTGATGCATCACTTTTGTCGATGCAGGTAAAGATGTGGCGATCGTGGAATCGAGGCAATGAAGAGAGGGATGATTAGGACCCGGGGGCTTGCTTTTGTTGTTGGGTATCGATCGACATTGGGAGGTATCGATCGATACCAGTTGTAGTGGTTGTTGTATAGAACCTTTAGCTTGTGTATAAGCTGTAGCATGGTGTTGTAATAAATAATTAATGTTGTTTAATGTTTGTTTAATGTTTTGATTGTTTAATATAAAAAAAAAAAAATATATGCGGTCCTTTCAGGTTCAGTCAAACTCGTCCTCTTCACCCGGCTAAAACTGTACTATTTACGACACCATTGTGTACGGCAAGTTTGAGAAGTTCGTATAAAGTACGACTTCAAATATATCAAGACAGGATTTAGAAAATGACTAAGTATAAACATTTGAGTCCGCAATCAACGAAATATCAAAGATTCATTTCAAAAGCCCCTCGGGCAAAATGGATACCGGACTTTAAAAACCCTCCGGTCCAAGAGGTCGAGTTATAAGCCCATTCGGGCAGAAGAAAACTAAACATATTACAAAAACAAAAAAGACAACCTAGACATTCTGCTTCCGCATCGCGTCAGCACGATCCGTGGACATCGAGGCCTGGTTGGACCCGAACTCATCAAGGCCCGGTGGGACCTCGTTACCCATCGAGGTCGAAACCTCTGGATGTACCGAATCGGTGAAGGGCGAGACGATCAGGTCCGCGTCAACCAGTTCGCAGAGATCAATCGACGCATACTCCGCCGACTTTTCGGTCTTAAGCTTCTTGAGCTTCTCGATGCGGGACGGCGGAACGATGATACCGTGCTTCTTCTTGTGGCTATCACAAAAACCAAGGATTCCCTGGATTTGGTTAACTGCAAGAAATGGCTTCTTTGCCCGGTCGATCGCCGACAGATGATCTTTGACCTTCTACAGCCGAACTTGACACCTTTCGGTCACCGCCTTCCTCTTCGCGATCTGCTGAGAACGGACAGCCCGTAGTCGCGAAGTCTCCGCAAACAATTTCACCGAGAGCGCATCCTTTTCCAACTCCAGCTCGGCGTTGGATCTCTTCAGTGCGGCCAGTTCACGAGTCAGCTCGGCTACCGCGCGATCGCCCGCTTCCACCCTGTCCTCGGACACGTGAAGCTCTTTGCGGAGTTCCACAACTTGAACCCTCGCTTCAAGAGCCTTACGATGGGAAGCTCTAAGCTCGCGGTCATAAGACCCGACGATCTCGTTCGTCTGGGCGACCATCTGTCAAGAACAATGAACATCAGAAACAAGGACTAAAAGGAAGGAGGAATAAACTCGAAAAGGGGTATTTACCTCAGAAGTGGTCTTGGCTAGTTTCTTGAAATCCTCGGACTTGTGAAGGCAATCGACCGGAGGGAGAAAATCCGGGCCGAAGCTCACTCGCCGATACGTTTCGGCATAATCCCACGAGTCGGCCTCTGGACCCAACGTTCGATGCCTCTTTGGTCCCGGAGAATCATCCGACAGGACCACCGTATCCTCTTCGACACGATGAGGCTCAGCATCCCCCCACCACCTTCAGTGTGCTCGGTACCGACCCCATCAGTCAGGCCGACTGCCTGCCGAGTCCCCCTTTTTGCTTTCTTCCTTTTCTTCTTCTCCGCCGGGAGAGAAGTGTGTTCCTCAACGGTAACATGTTCCCCAGCAGGAATATCTTGTTCACCGATCTCTTCATCAATAGCCGGAGCTTCAGGATTCACTTGTTCGGCTACGGAAGGAATACCCGCGTCCGTTTCGTCATCATCAATCTCGGCAGAAAGATTGGGAATATCAGCGAACTTCAATTTTCGGCGACGAGAGGGATTTGCTGTGAAAAGAAGAAACGACACAGATAAACAAAAAAAAAGAGAAAAAGAAATTACCGGACTGCGAAGAAAAATTTACCGACCTACCTTTAAGGGCTCTTTTGGCCTTCAAATCGAGCTTCTCTTGGTAGGCTTTAGGCCACCGAACTTTCCCAGCCGCGCTCAACTGCTTCGCGTGAACGAAAGAGAATCCTGGTGTGGTAATAAGGAAACCCGGCGCGTGACGATCTGAAAGAAAAAAAGGAAAAATATAACTTAGGCAAAACAAAGTTATAAACAAAAATCTAGAAACTAAGGACTACCAATAGGAGTTCTCCATTGAGTTCGGTAACTCCCATCTGGGTACTCAACAGAAGATTCGTCGATCTTCACATAAAAGTATCGAGCATTCCAATTGTTGACCTTGCTCGGCTTGTTCCCAGTAACGAGGTCACATTCCGGCTTCGCATTAGCTGATAAAAACCGAGGCTTCGCCTTCAACAAATTTACCCGGAATAGCCTCTCAAAGACCTTGGTCGTAATAGGGATGCCGCACTCCTCCCCAAGAGAAAGAAGACCCATGAGATTTATCACCGTAGCCGATATTAACAGAGAGATCGCAACATGCCGCCTCTTACAGTACTTATAAAAGAGCTCCGGGATAAGAAACTTAAGACCACAGCTTCTGAAATACTCCTCGTAGACGCATATATAACCGGCAGGAGCGTCCCACGGACGGTCAGTCTCCTTCGGGATCTTAATAAGGATACCGTCCGGAGCATTGCACATCTCCAAGGTAACTTGGACCGTCTCTGCCTTGGAACGAGACGGTCCGATATTCGCAGGTCTTTCAACCACCCGCCTGGCAGCCGACACGGGACTATCGCCCCTTGCATCATGACGAACTACTGGTGATACAGCGCGATCATCCGGACAAGCCGCATCCTCATCCTCTGCGAGCCGAGCTGCAAATTCGGCATATACCCGAACTTGATCATATGGCTCGGCAACCTCCTCTTCAGGCTGATCTTCATCAACGAGATGAGGGACTTCAATAACGATCTTAGGATTGCTCGACTCGGCAGCGGCACGCTGAGAGTTACGCCTAAACAGCTCTTCCTGAACATCGCTTAGACCATCCGAACTCGAATCGGAGCTACTAACAAACAAGTCAAGATCGGGAAACGTCAGTGGAGGAGTTCGGTCATTAACAGAAGAAGAAGAAGCCCTCGAATCCATATCGATCGAAAGGAAGAAATCGATGAAGAACAGGATGAAGAACTCGAAAAACTTCGAGGAAATCGGAGAAATCATGGCGGAGGAGATGATCGAAGAACGGAAAATAAATAAATCCTAGAGAGAAGGGAGAGCGCTAGAGAGAGAAAGAAAAATACATTTCGAAGGAAATAAGCAGAAGTGAAAAACAAAAGGAGTTTCGAGCGATACTTATAGAGAAAAAGCAATGATGATGATTCCTCGAAATTCGCGACCGAAGAAGACGAATCGACACGCGACTCTTCGGGTTCCACAACAAGAGAAGACGAAGCGACACCCTCTTCTCGAGAAGGATCTACCGAACTCGAACGTTCAGGTTCGATGTCAAAAATTCACCGAACCCGATTCGATCATGAGAATTCGCCGAACTCAAAATGGAATCTGATCAGATCATACCGATCTCAGTCCTAACCGAGCTAAAGAATACTCCTCAGAAATTCACCGAACTCTTAAAATTCCTTCGCCGAACTGAGGGGGGACCAATTGTTAGAGGGGGGATTAGCACCCCCTGGTTTAACTCGGTTTGAACCGAGATCGGTTCGATCTAGACCGGTTTACGATGGTTCAGATCAAGGATAAGTCATCCCGAAAACATTGGGCCGAACTTGGAATCTCGCTAAAGCCCAACTCGGCAACCGATCTAGGCCCGGCGCGAGCCCAGTCTGTTACAACAGATGAAAACCGGAATGTTTCCCTTTTCCCGCCGATCTCGGAAAAGGAAATATTATCTTCGATTGAATCTTCGAAATATCAGGAAGATATCCTTATCTCAGAGAGAAAACCGGAAGATTTCCTTCTCCTAATCGAGCAAGGAAAAGGAAATCTCCTCCTTCGGAACCACCTCAAGACATTATAAATAAAGGAGAGGGTTCATTCTTAAATCCATCCACAACTTCCGCAGAGACCAGAGAATACGAGAGAGCTCCTTTACTGATCTCAAGTTCTTGTGTCTTTGCCATCTTACTAAAACTCTGTTGTAACGCCGACTCTTGATCAATAAACGAGATTCCGATTAAAGTACTGTTTTACCCTTTTTGTGTGATTTACGGATCAACAACAGCTACATTGGAATTTTTCATCAAATCAAGTAACCTTTAAGTTAAATCATCAATCATCACCTTATCCCTAGAATCTTCAAAATTAACAACATTACTCTCGTTTCTAATCACTTTTTCTCCAACTGAGCGTGCTAAGATCAGCTGCTGAGTCATTCTGCTAATTATCCATGTTGTTGTTTTATGTGATTTCCACATGAAACTTGCCACTTTCTCTTATCTGATTTCCTATATGAATATAATACATAATGTAGACTAAAGGTGAAGGTGGAACGACTGCCTTTGAGATTTGTGTAGACCATAAATATGAAAAAATGGATTAGTCAAAGAGGAGGCAACATAGGAACATAAATGTACAAGTATTGATTATTTTCTCAATTATTTGATACTTAAAAAAAATAAAAAATTTGACCAATAAGGGAGGGGCAAGTGTCTGCCCTAGAGAGACTCCCTTCACTCTTTATAAGGTAGATTAATGTTTTAAAAAAAAGATTATAGAGAATTGGCTCGAAGATCTAATTAATTAATAAACGTATGCTAAAATTAACTAACTATCTTTACAGATAATAACACTTAGACCATCTCCAACCCCACTCTATTTTCCACTCCAAACACTACTATAGAGTAAAATCCTCTCCAACTCCACTCTATTTTCCACTCTAAAATAAAGTTATGAACAATATTACTCTATATTTGGCGTGACATTGTTCATCCCTCTATTTTGGAGTGGAACTTTTTTTATTTACAATTTAAACCCTCAATTGTTATATGCTATTATTTTATATTTCAACAAAAAATTTTGTTATTCTTTTATACATATACTTTATTATAAATAGTAAAATTAGTTATATAGATTAATAAAAAATTAAAATATAACAATGATATATATTAATTATATTATNCAAGAATACTGTTGTGGTGTATTCCAAAGATTCTTTGATGCGGAGTCACTAACAAGACCATGAAAACTGGTCAAAGAAACAAAAATCTTGAAAGAATTTTTGTGACTTCTGAGCCAAAATGAACATATATTTGTATGCTTCTTAATGGATGGAGTTAGTGTATAATCATGTTTATGAAAAGCCTTTCGAGAGGTAGAAGTAAGCTTGATTGAACTTGAAAAGAATGATAAAAAGCTTTCTAGCGGTTTCGTTAAGTTTGGGGATATACTCGGAGAGGACGAGTAGAGAGAACTAGGGGTGGGCACGGAGCAAATATCATGGATTTTTGGGGTATTTGCGATCCGCTCCGTTTCGTCCGGATATTTGAGTTTTCGATTCGCTTCGATCCGAAAATTTTCGGATATCCGTAAATTCGGATATCCGGAATTTCAATATATATCCGCGGATATCCGATCCGTTAAAAATATTAAAAAAACAAAAAACCAAACACATAAATTTCAGAAAATTAGATATGTATGTTTAAAAAATTATTGTCTAACCTGCATTCAAAAATAGTTCCAAAAACACAAAAACTAGAACAAAATACAAACTTAATAAATCTAACAAACACAAACAAAAGAAAAAAGTACAAACTTAATAAATTTATCAACCATACCTAAATTTAAATCAATCATCAATAAATATAGTATCATATGTTATGTTTTCCGACTCCATCTCTGGAAAAAATAAGATAAATAAATATACACGTACTCTCAATAGAAAAAAAATTCATAATATCATATGTATATACATAATTACATATATAAATATATAATTATAAGTTTACGGAGCGGAGCGGATATCCGACTTTTTAAAAAATGGTATTTGCGATTTGCTCCGTTTTTACGGATACTACATTTTGCTATTTGCTTTGCTCCGAACATTTACGGATATCCGATTTTTTCGAATCGAATCAAGACGAATACCGGATCGAAGCGGATATAACGGATATTTTGCCCAGCCATAATAAGAGCATATGCAATGGTATGTTTCATTGAGATACACACCATTAAAAAAAAGAAAAATAAAATAAAAAGAGAAGAGAGAGTGACACTCTCCTATGTGGGTGTCTCAACCTTTCCTCACACGTGTCATTCTCTGATTGGTCCAATTTTATTTTTTTAATTTAAAATTTAATTATAAAACTAAATTTTGTTAAATTATTAGTATTATTTGGTTGAGACACCATTTATGGGTGTATCACCAATGCATATGCTCTAAGGCTTTTCAGCTAGGTTACATGGAAACTTCGTTCGAGATCCGTTTCCGTTTTGGAAATGTTTTGAAATCATAAACTCTTGAAAACACGATGGAAACACGTTGGAAATGCGGTGGAAACCTAAATCTATAAAAGTGAACTTAAGAATTAGAAATACATTTTTTTTGTTTTTTTGTTTAATATGAATTTGATGTTTAGTGTTTTATTCATATATATATAAATATATACACGTTTCCAAAATGTCCTCATTTCCTAAAATTTTTATAAAAAATGTTTCCACGTTTTCAAACGTTTCGTTTCTGTATATCCATTTCTGATTCCATGCAACATAGTTTCTCAGTTATCAACATTATCTTATAAATATCATTTATGATGGATTATTGATGTATATATATATATATATGGTCCAAACCTGAAACAGAATTTTAGTTTTGGTTTATCAAAATAATATAAACGGAAAATAGGTTTAATCAGCACCTTCATTAGTTATAATATTTCAAAAGTGATACATACACGGATTAGGTATTAGTTTAAATATTTTACTTGGTGAAATTATTCTAAATTTTTACTTTGTTTTAAAAGCAATATACTGAAAAGCAAAAAATGAAAAAGCAAAAAGAAAAGAAAAGAAGGAGTGACGTTGAGTTGGTTTAGTGATTAAGGAGAAGTGGGTATGTGTCTCTCCTACCGGCTCTGGGTTCGATTCATGTTGGGAGAGGTCTCTTTCTAATGAGTGACTTTAACATAGTTTGAACCCCGCTCTAAGGATATACGAGCCTACAGGTCCGGAACCTCGGCGATTAAAAAAAAAAAAAAAAAGCATACGCACGCAAAGAGAGAAGATGGTGGTCAACCACCACTCACGTCTCGAGAAACAGCACATTACGAAGAGAGATGTTTCCGGAATTTATTATTGGCCATTTTCAAATTTCGCCCACAAGCTATGATTTTTGTTTACGAAAATCATTAAAGTAGTCGAATTACAGGAACTAGTATAAATATCTTAAAATTCGAATATTCAAGATATTCCTAGTGAGGTACCATTTTGACTTTTTGACTATTAAATATGGACGGATCTTTTGAATTTTCCGGATGTGATGGATACATATTTGGAAAACCGATTTTTTGAATTTCTTGCCCAACAACAATGAATGAGTATATATTTTAATACACCATTAGGTCCATTAATATATATATATTTGTTTGTTGCTAAAACCATAAATATTTTTAATTCCATCCGCAACGTTTAGTAATATCGTGTATGCTTACGTAATTTATAAAAAGTTAAGAAGAAAACAAAAAACAGAAGAGAAGAAATTGTAACAGAGATGATTAATTAATTAGGTAGGGTCTAACAGAAATACACGAGGATCTATTAACTTCCAAAACTGACTCGCCTCGCACGCGCTTTCGTGCATCACACGTGCGAAATCCATCTTATAACCCGCTACTTTAAATTCCTTTATTCTCCCCAAAAGCAAAACAAAACAAAAAAAAGATTTCAACCGTCCGATCATCCATCTTGCCCATCAACGTTCACCAATCCCTACACAGATCATCGCCTTCTCTGTCTCTCTCGCTCCTCTCTCTCTGGATCTCGCCGGCTAGCCGTTCCCTTAGGTGCGGTGGTGAGTGTTTGCTTACGATTATTTAGAATTTTGTTCTTCCCGTCGAATTTCGTGGTTTAGTTTGATTTCTGGGCTGCGTAATTCTACATTCCCCTGTTTGATTTTTTTTGTTTCCCCTTCTGGTTCCGGAATCGTGGTATACTTTTGATTTCATCTCTGTATTTTCTATGTTATGGATTCGAAGAACTATTTATTTTCTTCCCTATTGATGCTACTTTGATAGGGTTTAGACTTCTTTACCCAGAAATTTTTGATGTAAACAAATTCTCGTGTTCTGTTTCCATGAAAAAAATGTGTAGATTCTAAACAAAAGATGTTTGTGATTATGGGCAGTAACAGTATCAAATCAAGCTTTTGCATCTCAGAAATCGCTGAATTAGCCGTTGGATTATCCTCTGTCTTCTTCTGCTTCTGCTCGCGGTTTCATCTGTAAATGGGCTGCTTCCACTCAAAGGTAGCAAGAGATTTTCGAGGACACGAAGACCCTGTAAAGCTTGCCTCCGAGACAGCCTGTAAGTTACTCTCGCAATAGATTCAAAAGGCTCCTCTAGATTCATTTCGATCTGCAACATCTCAGAGCTGCATGTTCATTTGTTTTCTGATATGAGAATCATCAGCTAGATTATATTTCATCCTTCTTCTCTGCTCATTGATCTAGTTTACATTCGGGTATTGGTTTGATTAACTCTCTGTTTTGAGGTATTTTTCTGCAAGAAATTTTTTAAAAAGGGGTCCTTCATGTGCATAGTCCATCCCATCTACAAAATGTTAATTTTACTCATGTTTCAATATGTTTCTTTGTTACCAACACCACACCTAATCTTTATTCCTGTTCACAACCGGTTTCAGTTTACTGCTTAGTATATCTTTATGCGTTAAGAATGGTGTCTGTCTCCCTGATTTATGTCGAAAGTGGATTAATCTCGCAGTGTCGCTTGTTTTTCTCCTTTTCCAGTTAGTGTGAGTGAGGTTGAAGCATTGTTTGAGCTGTTCAAGAGCATAAGCAGTTCGGTTGTTGATGATGGTTTGATAAATAAGGTACAAAGATTGATAATTCTTGTTTCTTTGACCCCATTTGGTTCTTTTTATGACCCTACCTACTGGAGTAATCTTTTTCCTCTTTATGCTGTTTATCTACAGTCTTGTTCCACTTCGTTGACTTTCACCAATTTATTAGACCAATAATGATTCTTCCATGCTATCTGTCTGTTCCATATTGCACCAATTCAATTCAATGTATCCTATCCCGTAATGTTTGACCTGAATTTAGTTTATTTTATTGGTTGCTTTGGTTTTGAAATTTGAGGCTTTCATGGCCAACTTTCTTTATGTTTTTTTTTGTTTCTTTAATAAAAAACTCTCCCTTCACGTGTGTATGCAGGAGGAGTTTCAACTTGCATTGTTCAAGAGCCGGAAGAGGGAGAATATATTTGCTAATAGGGTAAAATCTAAGTTCCTCAGGCTTTGAAAAACTTGTTCTTCTTGAAGACGAATCTGAACATAGAACTCTTGGTTTATTGAAAAGATACTATGTCAATTAAACTAAACAATTATGCCTCCTTGCAGATATTTGATATGTTTGATGTTAAACGAAAAGGAGTCATTGATTTTGGGGACTTTGTCAGATCACTCAATGTTTTCCACCCCAATGCTTCTCTAGAAGACAAAATAGATTGTAAGTTGACATAAGAGAATCTCATATCTATTGTTTCTCGAAGCCGTTGTGAAGAGTTTTTATTGATTCTGGTCTACGATTTTTCTCAGTTACGTTTAGGCTTTACGACATGGATTGTACGGGTTTCATTGAACGCCAAGAGGTAATAATAACAGCCTGCCTCTGTGTCAACTTATTAATGACCAATATTCAAACTGTGTAAACGATTTGTAAAAGAAATATGTGGAACAGAATAATTGAGGTTGATGTTGATGTTGTTGATCATGCATCCCTTACTTAATATCCTTGCAGGAAATCATTATTGTGTGTGATATTTTTGCAGGTTAAGCAAATGTTGATCGCCCTTCTCTGTGAATCTGAAATGAAATTGGCTGATGAAACCATAGAGATAATACTAGATAAGGTTTGTGGTCCAATTTAATTATAAAGTTTTTGTATTTTTACAATTTATACATGTGAGCTAAAGTTTTAACGTGGTATCTTTCTTTCTTTTCATTCATGAACAGACATTTGAAGACGCAGACGTGAATCAGGATGGAAAGATTGATAAATTAGAGTGGAGCGATTTCGTGAACAAAAACCCATCATTGCTTAAGATCATGACCCTCCCATATCTCAGGTACTTTGGGCCTCTGGCTTTTATGGTAACCAAAACTCAAAAAACAATTGAAAAGAAATGTTAGAGAAATTTTAGTAACGTATACATAAATCTATGCAGGGATATAACAACAACGTTTCCGAGCTTTGTCTTCAATTCGGAGGTCGATGAGATTGCCACATGAAGAATCAAACTGGTTTACAAAGTTGGAAGAACAATAGCAAGACCAATTCTGAGTTGATCGGTGTAATCGGCATCTGTTTGCAAACACAGTAGAGCATATTTTTTGTTTTTTTCTTTGAAATTGTTTCTCTTACCTGGAATTTTTATTTTCTGGGTGGTTCCACTTTGTTTTCTCCTCGGAACAGTTTTGAAATCTTGGGTTTATGCTTAAAAAAGAAAGAAATGAGCGTAATCACCAATCATGTACTTCATATATACTTAGGAAATGTTAATGAGTTTTTAGTTTGTAAATATCACATTCATACGTTTGTTCTTTGAAAGCAAGATTAAAGCTTTGTTATTTTATCTGGGGCCTGACTGTTACAATTAAATCTTACGACACTCAAAACTGTAAATGTAAGAATTTATGGAGTCCTTTACCGCAAAAAGCAATTAGTACAAATGTCCTTGAACACAACGAAATTTACGGTCTTGCCACTCCCCGTCCGTTCCAGTGTTCGTCTCTTCTCTCTCGACTCCGAGTTTCCAGCAATTTAGGGCTCTTTCTCGATTGGAGAATTCGTGCGTGGTAATCATTTCCTCGTTATTGTTTCATTTCGATTTGGATTCCTCCAAATCTAACTTCTTCGCATCCCTCGTGTGCTAAATTCTAGATTGGGAATTCGAGATTGATGTTTAGGAAACGGAGCTTAGTTTTAGAATCGGTGCGTCGATTCGATCTCAGTAACGTAGAAACCCTAATTCCAGGTGCTTTGTGCAGTCGCATAGTTGGTACACCCTCAAAACCGGAATTGTTCTGCACTAGTGTTCAACCTGCTAGATTAAGCTGGGAAGCTTCTTCTCAAGTGATTCTCAAGAAGAAGCTCGAAACAGCTCTTAAGGATCACCGTGTAGATGATGCGTGGGATGTGTTTAAAGATTTCAAACGGCTCTATGGTTTTCCGGACAATGCGATCATGAACAGGTTTGTGACTGTATTGTCTTACTCGTCTCATTCCGGTTGGCTTTCCAAGGCTGATGATATGACTCGTTTGGCTTTGAAGCAAAACTCAGGTCTGTTAAATGGCGATGCTCTAACTAAGCTGTCGCTTTCTCTAGCCAGAGCTCAGATGCCTGAATCTGCCTGTAACATTCTTCGCACAATGCTGGCGAAGGGATATGTCCTAACCTCAGATGTATTGAGGCTTGTAGTGATGCACATGGTGAAAACAGAGGTCGGGACTTGCTTAGCTTCGAATTATTTGGTTCAGGTTTGTGATCGTTTTGTGGAATCAAATGTGTCGAAAAGAAATAGCCCCGGGAATGTCATGAAGCCTGATACGTTCTTGTTTAATCTTGTACTCGGTTCTTGTGTGAGATTTGGTTTCTCTCTCAAGGGCCAAGAACTTATCGAGCTAATGGCAAAAGTCGATGTCATTGCAGATGCGGACTCGATTGTGATCATGTCTTGCATTTATGAAATGAATGGTATGCGGGATGAGTTGAAAAAGTTCAAGGAGCATGTTGGTCAGGTACCGCCTCGACTTCTTTGTCACTATCGGCAACTTTTTGATAACTTGTTAAGCCTTGAGTTCAAATTTGATGATATTGGTTCTGCGGGTCGGCTTGTCTTAGATATATGCAAGAGTAAGGACTTGCTTTCAGTTCAGAATCTTGGATTTGATTCCGAAAAGCCCCGGGTTTTGCCTGTTGGTTCTCACCACATCAAATCCGGTTTAAAGATTCAAATTTCACCTAAGCTTTTGCAGAGAGATTCATCTCTTAATGTGGACACTGAAGCAACATTTGTCAATTATGTAAATTCCAAGCTTGGTATCTCAAACAAGACTCTTGCGAAGTTAGTATATGGGTACAAGAAACGTGATAATCTCCCTGAGCTATCAAAGCTTTTGTTTTTGGTGGGTGGATCCAATTTATGTGCTGATGTGATCGATGCTTGTGTTGCTATTGGTTGGTTAGAAGCTGCTCATGATATTCTTGACGACACGGATTCTGCTGGCCATCCCATGGAATTGGCCACATATAGAAAGGTCTTGTCGGGCTATTACAAGAGCAAGATGTTGAGAAATGCCGAAGCTCTTCTGAAACAAATGACGAAAGCCGGACTAATTACAGATCCATCAAATGAGATTATGGTTTTACCAGAAACCAAAGAGAAAGACAGTAAAAACACAGAGCTCAGGGCACTCTTGTTTCAGGAAATCAATGCAGGAGAACAAACGAAAGTTCCAAGTATGCTCTACGAGCTAAACTCATCCCTCTACTACTTCTGCAAAGCTAAAATGGAAGGAGATGCCGTGTTAACCTACCGGAAAATCCAGAAGATGAAAATCCCAACAACTCGCCAAAGTTTTTGGATCTTGATCGACATGTACTCATCTCTTGGCATGTACCGGGAAATCACAGTCGTGTGGGGGGATATCAAAAGGAACATGGCGAGCAAAAACTTAGAGGTAAGACAAGATTTGTTAGAGAAGCTTGTTGTGAACTTTCTCAGAGGTGGATATTTTGAGAGAGTAATGGAGGTTATCAATTATATGAAGGAGAAGGATATCTATAATGATCTAACTATGTATAAGAATGAGTATCTTAAGCTTCATAAGAATCTATACAGAACCTTGAAAGCATCTGATGCTGTCACAGAGGCTCAAGCCCAGAGGGTTGAACATGTCAAGGCCTTTAGGAAACTAGTTGGTATAGTATGATTTTATTTATTTATCCCTCCCATGTATGATAAGTCAAACCAATTTTGTGTCATAATTATTCAAAACTTAGGTTACTTTTTGTTTTCCGAGAATCTCAGTCAAAGATCAAAACAAAACTTTTAGTATAAAACAGAACTTGGAATCATGTATTATATTAATCTTGGCTTCTTCTCATCTTCTTTTTCTGTTTATCTTCCGTACGGCATCTCTCATGGATCTCCTCTCTCCTCCGTTTCTTAGACATTTCCTCATTCTTAGCTTTCTCTGTTTCATACACTTTCCTCTTCAGCTGCTCCTTTACTTTTCTTTTCTTCATCTTGTCTTTATTCATCAGGTGATAATGCTGGAGCATAGCCAGAGCTTTTCGTTCTTTCGATTCCATTACAACAGCTCTTTTAGTCTCTAGTGATGGTCTTTTCCGCCCCGGTATATCTTTGAGTTTGGATTCAAACGGTACAGCTGCTTGTAGACTCTTTGACACCACCAATGGATTGAACTTTCTCCGCTTCCTTTCGATTGGCTTGTAAAGTGAATCCTTGTTCACAGGAATAGGAATGTTTTGCTCTCTACGAAGTTGGCCAATAGTTTTCAGCCCTTGCCAGGTCTTATCGCGGGGTTGCAAGGCCGTAGTTAGAGGATTGTAAAACTGTGGAACTTCCACTGTGGTCCAGGCCTTTAAGAAGACAATGTCGCTCATTTTTATTTGATCTTCAAAGGTACACCTTGCAATCCCTCCTTCTTGGACCTTGTTACCAAGCATGCTTTTTGCAGCCTGACAAATGTTTGTTAGAAAACCAGAGAGCCAACAAATGAAGAAAAAGTATAGTAGATGACTCGTAAAGCTTAAGCTAATGGGAGACTGACTAGGAATAACAACAAGATCAAAAGCATACCTTTTTCACTTGTCCTCTAATGCCACTAACTGTCCGGACAGATGAACCTTCAAATCGAGCTATTTCAAGGTCAGAAGTGAACATGTCTCTGATAAATGCAGTCTTTTTCTTGATCTTGCAAGGGTGTCCGACCATCTTGATTTTCTTTGCAATACGAGCTTGGTGATTAAACTCGAGAACCACACCAGTCGCTGTTATCCTAAATCCTGCCTGAAGTACACACCAGGGAGAGCTACTCAGTGGGAGAGGAATACAACAGAGATATATATATATATATATATATAAATACATTTGACAACTAATGGATGAAATGAAACACTGCAGTTTCAAGATATCTCAACAAGCAATGGAGCATGATGGAATCAGATAATCTACATGAGGCAACAGTCATTTAAGGTTTGTGGCAACGATAACAAGAGGGAGAGAAATTAAGCAACTTTTCTTTTGTCAACTCATGCAAGTTTCAGTTTTCAACGCACAGTTAGTATGGACCTTAAACTCATGACACTCCAAAGGTTAATTTGAATACAAATCTCAAGTAGCATAGGCGCATTATCATACCTGATTGTTTGACAGGTTCTGGAAAGCGACAAAGCCGGTTTTGGGTGGGGCAAGAGGACCCCAGAGCATAGCAAGGCAGTGCCCGTGTGGTGGAGTATACTTGAGCATTCGTTGTCTGCCGTTGGGATCTTCAGTGGCGTATACAGGAAGCGTCTGATAGCGTCTCCATCCGATAGACACAACAATGGGATCTCTCGTCTTTAGTACTTTCTTGTGCCACCTATGTCTCTTTAACCGGGCCTAAGGGACAAGAAACACATATTTTAAAAGAAAAAGATATCTCATGGTGAAAATGAAGTATTGAATTCAACTTTCTTTAAGATCAGAACAGAGAAAATGGTCGTTATGGTTCTAGTCTTACCTGCATATATCCAGCATTGTCCTCGCCGAAACCAATACCTCCGACAAGAACTGGATGACAAGGATCAAAGAAGTCAACCATCTCATAAGGAACATTGTGAATCTCCAGCCGCAAGTATGTTCCAGTCCTGAATCCTTCTACATCAATCCGAGTATCCTCGTCGAGATCATTGAGTGCTAACAAATTCATCTGTTTTCTAATTTCAAGCTCCTCCTTTAATTTTTCAACGTATCCAGCAGGTTCCTTGGCCTGGCTATTAAGAGGACTGGTCCCATTGTCATCGGTATTGGTTTCTTCATCAAACCTTGCTCGTTGAGCAAGCTTTTTTAGCCCACGCTCGACTTCTTCAGCACCCGGCTCCATTTTCTCATGGCTGTTATGATTCTCTCCTGTCTCTAGATCCTCAAAATCACCATAAAGTTCATCATTTTGATTTCTCAGATCAGCTTTTGACCAATCACCAGTGGTAAATCGATCACGAATTCTCTCACAGACTTGTTTCTCTTTCCAATTCTTCAGGTTTCCATAAATCACAAATTTGGAAGAATCCTCTGAGTTGGCATAACACAGATCCAATCCACAACCTAACCTCTTGCTTTCTTCTCCTTTTGGTTTAAAGAAGTCTTCATCATCATCACTACTCTCATGGTTTTCATTTCTCGCCGATGCTCCATACACAATTTGCTCCAAGTTCAGCTTCTTCTTTTTAGCATCCTTCTTCAACCCTTGTTTCCATTTTGATGTGTTACCATCTATCTGATAAACCCCTGGCTCGTCTTCTGGCGAACCAAAATCAGATTCATCTCCACTATCTTCAACTTCATCCTTGAAGAGAGCTTTCCTCCTCAACCTTCCACCTTGGAACTCAGTTTTCTCCTTCATTTTACTCTCTTCATCCATCTCATCATCGCCAGATTGAGACTCCTCTGATGACTCGGTGTCAGAACCCTCCAGCAAAGATTGATGCGCATCATCTTCAGGCTCGAGTTTTGCTTCTGAACTGGCAGTACTAGTCTTCCTGCCAAACAAATCAACAAAACTCTTTTCCAATTTCTCATCGACAGAATGTTTGGTGTTCTGCAACGACTTTACCAAATCTACACCAACATCTCCTCTGCCTTTTCCATCATCAGTTTTAGAGTACTGAACTTGGTGATCATTAATGTTGATGTAAACCGCATCTTTATCATACAAAAGATCTCCTACCCCGGACATGGGAGCATAGAAAAGCTTGTCCTTTTCCCTCAGCCCCTTCTTCTTCTTGGCACCTGAGCCTGATGGTAAAGGACAAGGATCAGATAAGACACTCACACCAGCTAAACTGTAGTCACCAACTCCAGCTATATGAACCTTCATCCCCTGTTTCAAGTTACAGCCACGCAAGTAACCATACAATGTGATGTTCCTATCGCATTTCTTACCCATCTCAACTTTCTCCGGACGTGTAACATCTTCCAAACGATCAGCCAACAGATAAGGATGCGATGTTCTCCATGTCAACGGAGGGAGCTTGATAGGATTCGTGATAAACCGGAAGAGGTTGAGAGTCTCACGCTGCGAATAGTACTTGTCATGAATGAGACCAGATAAATAGAACAGAGTAGCTCCATTGTATATCTCTGTCCAAAACCGATGCTTGAGACGTTGCTTTGTTTTCCTCAGCTTCTTTACATCCTTGAACTCATCAAGGTGAGTGAGTACTCCCATAACTTTAGGAAAACCATGAACTTGCATAATATTGAGGAATTCAAAAGTCTCCATCTCGAAACCATAACTTCCGTCTATGACAAGTAAAGCTAGATCAGCAACTTTAGCTAAATCCACCATCCCGTTGAATTATTCGGGCACTCCACAATCTGTATACGTGCATGCTTACCTGTTACAATGGTAATAGGTCCTCGAACCTCGGGTAGATTCTGGTGCATGACGTGCTTTACAAGGGACTTGATCACTAGAGATTTTCCAACCCCTGGTGGGCCTTGAACCACCACCACGTAAGGAGGAGGTTCGCCGTAAGTACGATCGATTGTTGGAAGATGAAGTCGTCGCTGCTTCTTCTCCTCAGAGCGAGCTTGTGAACGCTTCGCCTTCACAGCCGACTTAACACCAAAAGCCTTAGGGTTTAGCTGCTTCTTCTTGTGATCGGTATCAGGTTTCTTTTTTATGGAAGAAGGACCTGATTTTCTAGGTCTATGCGACCTGTGAGACGGCATCGATTCGTCGGCGGCAGTCATGGCGTGCAGTGCGTGCAGCGTGCAGGGAGAAGAAGACGATCAACCAAAAAAAATTTCAAGACTGAAAACATTACTTAGGTTTTAAAACAATGGGCCTTTTTATAAAGAGAGAAAACGATAAATGGGCCTTATTCGTTTCTGAGAGCCCATGCTCAGTAGAGTCAAGAAACCGAGTTCACTCGTGAACTCGCTGGGTCGTACTTTCTAATTCTCGATTCCGAGCCTTTTTTCGATCGGAAGCTCTTCAACGGAAGGAGAAACCTAAAACCAAAACCTTTTTTTTGTCATGGATTTACCGCCGATGAAAAATCCTATGGATGATTTGTTCGGCGAAGATTCCGACAACGACTCTCGGTCTTCGCGTTCGAAATCGTCTTCTTCGGGTAATGCTTCTTCTTCCTCCTCCTCGTCCGGTTCATCTTCGTCTTCGGGGGCGTCTTCGTCTAAAGGCGGAGATGGAGATGGAGATGGAGATGGTGATGGTGATGGTGGTGGTGCGGAATCTAGCAACTCAAGCGATAGCGGAAGCAGCGGCGGGAAAGAGGAGCATGGAGATGATAGAGTAGAGAGCTATAGGAGCAACGATAATGGAGAAAGTGGAATTTATGCTTATGACGAGGAAGAAGAAGAAGACGAGAAGGATCTTTTTGGGTCTGATAATGAAGAGTACACTAAGACACCTGCTATCAGCACTTACTCAATTCCAGGTAAGTTCGAGTTTGTGAGTACAAAATCTGTAAAAAATTGGGCTTTTGTTCCCTCTAGATTGTGATTGATGAGACTTTTCATGATCACTATAATGTCAGGGTACATAGTTCTGCGTCTGATGAATTGTTTTTCTGCTTTTGGGTTTTCTATGGCTACTAAGTTTTTTGCTGATATGAAATATGACAGTTTTGCCTGCGGGATGGAGCAATGACAACCACGGTGGGAGAGGAGGAATGGGACGTGGTCGTTGGCCAAATGGGAGAGGAGGAGCTGGGCTGCTTCCTCGGCCTGGGCCTTACCCTGGAGGACGTGGTGGTCGTGGTGGTTTTGGCGGGAGATACCAGAGTTATCAGCGTGATGAGCGTTTTGTTTCTGAGCTTAAACTTTCAAAAAGCAAAGAAACATTGGCTAGGAAACATACCAACTTTCAGGAGGTAATATTGATCAAGGAACACTGTTTTAGCTTCTCAATTTATTAAAGACAGATTCCTTTTGCTATTTCCTTGTTATCGATATGGTAACACGTTTCAATATGCTTGAATTATTAACAGCCATGTGAGCTTGCTAGCTACAGTCGTGTAGAAGGTGGAGAAGTATTCTTTGATGAGCGAGGATTGGTGAGAGCTTTTGGTATTGTTGTTTCTCACTTATATTTTTCCTCATCCCATTTAACTATCTAGTTGACTGGAGTATATATATATGTAAGCAAGCACATACATATGTAAATATATATAAACCCTCCACATCTTATATGTATCTCCTCTTTGCTCTTGTTTTTTTTCCAGAGGCTTTTCAAGCGTCATGTTTCTGAAGACATTGGAGCGGATTTAAATCAAGGTTATGATACTTTTATTGAGAAAAAAGGTAATGAATTTAGTGTCATAGTATATTTAGTGGGAACTATTAGAGCATGTGCAAGATGTAGAAGTTTGAGATATTCAGTTGATTTTTTACTCTTTTGAGGCAGATCTGGGCTCTGAGGGCTTTGGTGACCTTCTTGGCAGCATTAGAGCAAAAAACATTTCGTTGGAGAACATTCATTTTGTGGTATGAAGTGTTTGTGTGTATCAGTCTATTTCACTGTCAATTCCATTACTCTGAAGAGATTATCTCAAGGCTGTCTTTTTGTGTTTTTTTTTTGGACAGACATTCCGTAATAATCTAAACAAGGTTAGTAAGATCCCCAACATTTATTTGCTTTGTTTTTGAAGCCAGTTAGCTCAATTTTTTTTTTTTTTTTTTTTTTGGTATTACTGAATAAGAAATGACAATGCATGGTTCTGTTTGATAAATCAGTCGCTGTGCTTTGTTTTATTTCTTTCAGATACTGGGTGCTGCTTACAACCGGCATGAACCGTGGGAAATGGGTGTGCACAAGAGGAATGGAACCATATATCTGGATGTGCATAAACTGCCTGAAAGGCCACAGAGTGAATTAGATCGCCGCAGGTAATCTTCATTTGTATTGTTTTGGGTAAAAAGGGTGATTCTAGTAATTTTATTAGTGGCGCTAGAGTTTCTCTATGTAGAAGACAAGGTTAAATAGGAAGCAATTTTTCGGAAAATTCGGTCAGAGGAGTGTATAACATTGCATTTTTGCTGCTAATGTATCTGACACTATCTTTCCATCAGATGTTACTGGGGTTATTGTTTCGAAAGCCTTGCGACGGAAGATCCAGGAAGAGCTTATGGGGAAGAAATACATCATGTGGATGCAAATGTTGAATTTTGTTCTGTTATCAAGACTAAACTCGGAGCTCACCGTGTTCTGATGGGTGCTGAAATGGATTGCTGCGACGAAACTGACGAAGGATTGAGGATGTATATAGAGTTGAAAACTTCTCGCGAGGTATGCCTCTTCATGCTATTGTTTTCCTTAAAGCGCCATTGTTATTTCAGCTTCTGTTTTTCATTGCCTGAAACTCCCTATTGTTTCAGTTGGATGATCGTACCGTAGAGAGATTTGAGAGAGAGAAACTGCTTAAATTCTGGGTACGTATGATGTCTCACGAGTTACATATATCCTCTTTGTATCTCCTTTGAAAAAAAAACTGGTTTAACATGCTGCAGATACAATCATTCGTTGCGGGAGTCCCATACATTCTCGTTGGATTCAGGTAAAAACCGTGGAGACGATTTTGCAGATAAACTTTAATCCTTTGGAGATTCAAGCAAAGCAATTCAAGTGAACAATTCCATTTCCCTTTTCTTTACTTGGTGTAGAGATGATGGAGGGAGACTAGTACGCACAGAGAGACTGAAAACAAAAGATATCGCGCACAGAGCCAGATTGAAAAACTATTGGCAGGTCGGTGTAATATCACTAAACTCTCATTATATAATGTACAGAATGAAGATGGAATCTCTATTGATCCAAATCTTGTTTAAAACTAAACACAATTGGGTGTATTGGGAATTAGGGAGGAGTGTGCTTGGCATTTGCTGATGAGGTTCTTTGCTGGCTATACGGCACTGTTAAAGAGAGTAAGCTCCCGATATTTGTGTCTCTACATAGAACAATGGAAGAAAAAGATGTTTAAACGTAATATATTTTCGGAACGAATGTGATTTTGCAGACGAAGATTACACACTTCAGTTCGTGCACCCTTTCATGAGGCTTGAGCTTCTTCAAGCTCAGTCTTGTCCTGACGCCATCACAAACCATGTTCACCTTCTTCAACATCCTTCATCACCACCACCACCACCTCAGTAACAACTATGTGGCTTTCTTTAATCGAGTCTTATAATTTTATTACTTAGGATTCAAAATCAAATTTTCTTCCTCTTGTTAACTAACTTATGTAACCAAGCAAAACAATGAAAAATGCACTTAAGATTTTATTTTTGATTTAGAAGCTGTTCTTGTTCCACCACGAGAAACGAAATTAACTCGGGCCGAGCCTGTTTAACTCGGTCCAAGCCTTATATAGTCTTACCACGTGAGCTTCACGTGTCTCAGAACCTAATTTTATTTCTTCTTTTCCCGTTTTGCCCTTCCCTCTTCTTTTATTCTTTTCTTATCTACACCAAAAAAATCCAAGCGAGAGAACAAAAAAAAAAAAAAAAAATCTGTGTATGTACCACCAAGAAGAGACTGCTTGTCAGATAGATTTACACGAGACGAGAAGCTCCGTTTCAAAACCCTAGAGATTCGTACCTTATCCCTCTCCTGGTACGCCTTTTTCGTTTTTTTGATTCACCGGCGTGGATCTCCGGTGACGGTCCCGGAAGTTGTATTATTTTCCTGAGATTCGGTATTCGGGAGAGATTTATCATGTATAGGGAGAGCGGAACGGCTGGATCGAAGTCGGAGGTGGTCGATCGGAAACGGATAAACGAGGTTCACGATAATCGGGCCTCGCATTCGATGTCTCAGCCCGTCAATGGAAAGGGCAAGGCAGCATCGAACTCCGTCTTGATAGGGAAGCAATTGCATGACAGAGATTCACGTTCTGCTTCTCTCTCCAAGACTACCATTTCCGACGGTGAGATTCGTTTTTGCCTCTATCGCTCTTCCTCTATGTTATCGTGATTGCGGATTTTTTTGATTCGATTCGAGTCCGTACCTAGGTTTTGCCCCGTTTCTTAAATTTGGGTTCTTAGAAATTTTCCTCTTTGTTTGTTCATAGAGTTTATTTTTGTATATTTCTATTACTCATCTTGACCTATTGTTATTGAAGAAGAGCTCAATCAATTGTTCATTTCATGTAATCTAATGTATAAAAGCTAGAAACTTGCTTGTGTTCCTGATTCGAGCAAATCTTTCTTTTTTCGTTTGAAAAAGTTTGTATAATGATGCTGATGAAATGTTTTTCTGGGCATTTCTTGTGGTTATATGTAGCTGTAGATATATCAGAGACAGACAGCGAAGAATCAGAGGTGAGTGGTTCTGATGGAGAGGACACCTCGTGGATATCCTGGTTCTGCAACCTTCGTGGGAACGAGTTCTTCTGTGAAGTTGATGATGATTACATCCAGGATGACTTCAACTTGTGTGGACTCAGCCATCAAGTTCCCTACTACGACTATGCCCTTGATTTGATCCTGGATGTAGAATCTTCTCATGGTAAGTCTTACCCATGAATGTCATTGCGTGTTTTCGTGGCAGTAAGGGAAAATTACTGGTTCGTCTTTTGGTTTCGTGTCTGTCTTCAATGTTTGATTTGGATTGACGGGTAACAGGTGAGATGTTTACAGAGGAACAGAATGAATTGATCGAGTCAGCAGCAGAGATGCTATATGGAATGATTCATGCTCGCTACATATTGACAACCAAAGGGCTGGCTTCTATGGTAAAGAAATCTTTTTACAAGTTGCGTACTTAAACAAAAATCCTATAGGAACATACACCAATTGTTGGTGTCTTTACCCAATGATTTTGCAGCTAGACAAATACAAAAGCTATGACTTTGGAAGATGCCCCAGAGTTTATTGTTGTGGCCAACCTTGTTTACCGGTTGGTCAATCTGACATCCCTCGAGCAAGCACCGTAAAGATATATTGCCCCAAGTGTGAAGACGTCTATTACCCACGATCGAAATACCAAGGAAGTATCCTTTTTTTTATTTTGAATTTCTCTCACACCTCGTCTAGTCTAGTCTGGTTTTGCTTTGATTCTCATTAGATATTCCTATATTCTGCTGTGTTGTTGCTGCAATCTTTGGGGTTTGTTGTTCGTTAACCACACAAAAAAAAAAACAGACATAGATGGAGCTTACTTTGGGACAACATTTCCACATCTGTACCTGATGACGTACGGACATCTGAAGCCACAAAAGGCATCGCAAAGCTACGTTCCAAGAGTGTTTGGGTTCAAGTTACACAAGCCGTGAAGAAAAGAAGAAAGAAGATTATCCCCTTAAGCCAGTTCCAAGAGCATCACGGGTTTTGAGAAAGCTGGAGACGTGCAAACCAAACAAAACAAGAAGAAAAAAAAAGGCATATTTGTATCACGAAGATGAAACTAGTTAAATCTCTCTTTTTTTTGTTGTGTCCTTAGGTTTAGAATACATTAGCAGCATGGATTGGTGAAGTAAAAATCCCGTTATTAAAAATTGTGATACTTTCCTCCTTGTTCTTTTTTCCCAGTTCCTCAAAATTCAATGTCATGACTCATATTTGTTAGATTTGATTGATGTTTAGCTCCATCGACCAAAATGGTTCCATAAAAAAGCCCATTGGGCCTCAATTGGATTTGTAGCTCTACGAAACCCAATAAAGCCCATCAAGCTGTCGCTTACTGTGACCAAGAAAGCTTTCTTAAATTTTTAATTTCGTGTTTCTCCGAGCATATAGCGCTCTAGATTACGTATCCCTCTCTTGCTTGGTGATTGATTTCTTCCTCTATCTACAGCACCCAATCGAATTTGTTCCGAATCGGAAAGTTTTAGCCTTTCCTCGTCCGTTGGTATCTGTTTGCAACACTAAAATCTCCGAGACAATTCCTCCGTTTGTTTTTGGATCTCTTCCGAAATTGGGGCGTTGTTGTAATAATGCCACCGTTTATGTCTGCCTCCAGAGCTGTATTTTCCTTAATTTCATGTCGGAGCGCGATCAGTCGTGCCGGGCTCGCTCAGAGGAGTTTTATATCGGATCAATTTCGTCGATTTGGTTCTCTTTCCGGCGTCGAGAGATGCTCTTCTTCTTATGGGTTGATGTCCAATTATGATGCTACAAGAATCTCATCCGGGAGATTTCCAGGCACTGGGAGCGTATTTCTGAGACGGCATTTTCTGGGTTGCGGAGACGGAGAAGAAGGTGGTGGTGAGTTATCCAAGATCTACGAAGAGCGACGTGTCTTGGGGTAATCCTTTGATCCGATTTCGGATTATCTCATGTTTCCTTCTTTCAATACCTCTCTTCGTCTGCCTTCGCATTCATCTGAAATTGGCGCAACCTTGACAAATGGCTCAATGCGCTATTCTGCTCTTTTGTTGCCTTTAAATTTACTGTTTTGTGGATCAATGAATGGTCCAGTGATCTGATGAGAACCTGAAGCATTTGATTGCCTTTGTGTTTTTCTTGTTTTCAAACCGATCACGGTTGGTTTAGACAGAAGTTGTGTTGTTCCCTGTGAATCCTCACATGGTTGTACGAATGTGAGGATTCCTTGATCCTTATTGTTGGTTTGCTACATTGAGAATCCAAAATGTCTGCAATACATATGTTGATCTCTAATAACAATGATTTGAGGTTCATATTTAAGGCAAAGAAGATTAAATTACTCATTTCTTCTTCTTCTTCTTATTACAGGTATTCTCCGGAGCAATTGTTTAATGTAGTTATAGCTGTAGACTTGTACCACGGGTTTGTTCCTTGGTGTCAACGCTCCGAGGTTCTTAAAGAATATCCAGACGGGTCATTCGATGCAGATTTGGAGATTGGTTTCAAGTTTCTTGTTGAGAGTTACACTTCCCATGTAGAATTCGAAAGGCCGAAATGGATAAAGGTAAGTACTTGTGTTTCTGGTTTCCAGCTTTCTATTTGTTGGATTTTAGTGTGTGACGGGATTTTCGACATGATTTGAATCCATACTTTTCAGACAACTGCGAGGGACACTGGCCTATTTGACCATTTGATAAACCTCTGGCAATTTAAGCCAGGACCCATTCCAGGAACCTGCGACCTTTCTATCCATGTCGATTTCAAATTCAACTCACCTCTCTATCGCCAGGTACAAACTACTTCACAAAACCTCTGCACATATAGGTGTCAAAGTTTTACTAACTAATAAAAGAAATCGACAAGAAAATTCGGATACTTTTATTTCTTTAGAAAGATTGAGACTTGGAAGCTGTTAATAATCGAAGAAATCTACTAGAAAATTATGGTTCCTTTCGTTCTCCAAAGATTAAAACTTGAAATTTGTTAGTGAGAATCAAAGATATCTACCAGAAAAAACATGGTGATTTCTTTGTTACTCAGAAGGTGAATCTTGATTATAGTGAAACCTTGATAATAGTTTGAAAGTGTGTTTTTTTTTTCTTTTCTCGAAGGTGGCTTCGATGTTCTTAAAGGAAGTAGCAACAAGACTCATGGGGGCATTTAGTGACCGATGCCGACTAGTGTATGGTCCAGGAGTTCGAGTAGATGAAAATGCATATGAGCAAAGAGCTTGAGACATATAATATATAGAATGGAAGTAACAACATGAGGTTAGTTCACATCTTGTTTGCTACAGATGGATCGATTACGCATAGCTTGTTTTTTTTTTTTTCATATATGAATGCTTTTGCATAAGATGATCAACGCATTAGATGAATGTAAAAGCTGAAAATAAACACATCCAGTTCTCTTTTGTGAGTCTTTTCTATATTCAAACAGCTCTTGTTAGTGTGTAGATATTGATAATGACGTCACACATGGTGACGTAACTTGTAATGTTAAAGCTTTTGATAAGCTATGAGAAAAATTAGAGAAGAATTCAATTAGATGGAAAAGTCTAAAAAAGGTTTGGGAATTGAACATTTGAAAGGGAAAAATCTAGTCATAACCCACCATTGAACTTAGAGATGTCTCGGCCTCAAATAAACTACTTCCATTCGATTGTATGAATGTCAAATAAAAAAAATAAAAAAGGACTTTTGAATAGATAAATCTTTTTTTTATTCCGAAAAAAAGTAATACTCCTTCCTATTCCATGTCGTTTCAAAATGATAGATAAATTTTAATTTATTTAAAAAAAAAATCAATACTTTTTCCATCTCTATAATATTATTTAAGAAGACATTTTTAAAAATAAACTTTGTTTTGTAAATTATTACATGAAATGTCATTACAAATAACAAAGAATAATTGAAATAGGAAATGATGTAATGGTCTTTTAAAACTATTGATTATAATATGGAAAATATATATTTTGTATTAAAAATGTTATTTATTAATTAATTTCTTAATTATTTNTTTTGTAAGTTATTACATGAAATGCCATTACAAATAACAAAAAATAATTGAAATAGGAAAGGATATAATAGTCTTTTAAAATTATTGATTAGAATATGGAAAATATATATTTTGTATTAAAAATGTTATTTATTAATTAATTTCTTAATTATTTTGAATACTATATATTTTAAAATAATAATTAATTCATATATATTCAAAGAAAAAAAAATCTAGTCAAAATCTTGCTAATTATTTTCACTATAATTTATTATATTTTATTTGAATATATATATATCAAAACAAAAGTTGAAAAATATTTTACTAATTTTATAAAAACTTAGACACAAGAAAACTATTTTTTTAAAGAATTCGTAAACTAACCACAAAAACTAGAGTCATTTAACGGTGCATATTAGAGTTATGTTTTCAAGATTATAAGGTTTTGCGGGTTAGCCCGAATAATATTTAGTTCACTGCAAAACGGGTTAAATAGACAAATTATTACAAATTGACTATGCGCTATAATTAGCGCGGGTTAAATCTTAGTTACATAATAAATATAAATATATAACTAAAATCATAATTATATATCCCTGTTAACTAGTTTTAATTGAACAAATGAGGGTATTAATGAAAAGCATGATAGAAATTGTAGTATTTCTATAAATCTATATGCTTAAAAATGAAATGGATGGAGAATCATAGAGGGTGTATTCAATCTAATATTTAGGAGGATTTGAAAAGATTTGAGTTTTACTGAGTTTTTAGATGATTTGAGTGAATTAAGAAAGTTGTTATGATTTGTTTTTAAATAACTATGAAATCTCACATAAAACCATGAGATTTGTCTCTAAATTTCTAAAAGTTCATTAAAATCCACTACTTAAAATATTTTCAATAACAATAGATTTGAATTGAAGGTTCATTTAGAAATCACTAATTCAATAACATGAGATTTTAAAAGATTTTTGAAAATTCATGTTTGAATAACATAGAATTTGTAATTTTAATACAAATCACTTCAAATGCCAGATTGAATACACTTCCCCATCTGTTTGTTGTGGGGTCAATTTCATAATTGAAGGAGTGTGCATTTTGTCGGACCGGAGAAGAAGAGAAAACTAAGGAACGGAAGTGGAGAAGTCAATTTCTTTACCTTTTCTTCTTCATTTTCCCAAATGATCAAAAAAAGCATCTCTTTAAAAGTCAAAAACTTTGATGGAATTTCTCCCACTTTTTTTCCATTTTTAATTAGTTTTTTATATAAAAAATAAAAGCTGAGTGAAATAAAGAGAAGCGGGTCGGTGTATATTGGGTTTTCATAAATAAAATATGTATCTACCAAATTCGAAGTTACAAGTTCCAAATTCCAAGATGATGTTTAGTTTAAAAACTGAGTAAATTGACTTACAACAACTATGGTCTATGAGTATCTTATCAATATGACCCAATCCAATAAATACATTGAGCATTGACTTGACTATTATATCATTCCCTTAAAACCCTTTGTACGATCGAAAAATAAGTAACCATTTTTAAGTTTTTACCATTGACTTGTAGACTTGTAGTAAGTTTTTTTCCTCCAATAATAAAACAATAAACAAACATAGTCAAAGAAAATAATGGGTTTGGTTTGGTCTCTGTCTCTCTATAGATATCGGTTTGGTCTCGGTTAAGTCAAATATGAAATAAGTCAAATAACTCTGGTCCTCTGTTTTTTTTTTAACGCTTCATTCATTAATCAAGAAATTGCCAATAGGCACTACCAATCCATACAAAGTAAATAAAAAGACAAAACAGCAAGTAAGATGATGAGAATAATCCTGTTTACTATTGTCTTTTACTTTTCTAAGTTTGTTAAAACCAAAGACCACCATAGTTAGCCGATTTCTTTTTCTCTTTCCTTTTCTTCTTTCTAATCAAAAACTCTTAAAACCTTATAAAGCAATCTTTCACTTTCACTCCATTTACTTGTGTTAAGAAAAGTTTCTGTCTTTCTCTTTCTCTTTCGCTTCTCGTTTTCTCATTTCTTTATCCCCCTTTCTTGTGTTCATACCCATCTAATCTCACACTGATTGTGACTCATCTGATCCCAAACCCATTTTAGGGTTTCTTCATATCTATGCCCAGAAAACAAATCTTCCCTTTTCTTGTAAACAAAAAAATGTCTCACTCTTTCATTCATATCATCTGACTTTTCTTGTCTCCCTCCTTAATTTTCCCTTCAAGTTATTGTGATTGCTTTATAAGCGGTTTTAGGTATACAGACACCCAAATCCTCAAACTAACCAAAGAAAAAGAAAGAAAGAAAGAAAAACAGAGTAGACATGAATTGTCTGTTCTTGTTCAAGTCGAAGAAACCCAAATCCAGAAGAAATCTTCATATAGACAATAGTGAAAACAGAAGAGGAAGAGAAGTATTTAAAAAGTCAGCTCCAGAGTTAACAACAAGAAGGAACCAAACGACGTCGTTCTCGTTCAATCTCCCAACACCGAGATCTCTGCCATCTCCAACGAGTATAAGAGACTTATACACAGAGAGAGATCAAAATCAAAACCATAATATGAGGGTTTTCTCTTACAAGGAACTCAGTGACGCCACGTGTGAGTTTAGCAGAAACCTTAAGATCGGAGAAGGTGGTTTTGGTAGTGTTTATAAAGCCACCATTGATAATCCCATCGGAGGAGATTCTCATTCTCCTCCACTTACCGTCGCCGTTAAGAAACTTAATCAACGAAGTCAACAGGTAACTTCGGGTTTTTTTTATGATGGAATTGCAAAAAGATCATAACTTTTAACCAAGAACAAGTTTTCACAAATTTGATCAACCAAGCAAGACTGTGACAATTATGTTAAATTTTGGATCTTTGTGAAAGATTCCAAGTTTAACCAAGAAACAAGAAAAGGGTTATTGTGAAGAATTTTCAAAAAGGTTAGAACTTAAACCAAGAACAAATTTCACCCATTTCTATACAAATTAAGCAAGATTTTGACAATTCTGTGAATTTTCAGATTTCTGTGATGGAATTGGCGAAAATATTCAAACTTTAGCCAAGAAAATACAAGTTTTCACAGATTTGTTTGTTTGTTGTATAATCTAGAAAAAAAGTTTAGTAATTGATCCTCTGTTTGTACTCAAAGGGGCACAAGCAATGGCTAGCAGAGGTTCAGTTGTTGGGCGTAGTGAATCACCCCAACGTAGTGAGGCTCTTAGGATATTGCGCAGAGGACACAGAGAGGCTTTTGGTTTACGAGTTGATGTCCAATCTCAGCTTAGAGGATCATCTCTTCACTCGAAGTGCCCCAACGTTGCCGTGGAAACAAAGGCTTGAGATCATGCTCGGTGCAGCTCAAGGATTGGCTTATTTGCACGAAATCCAGGTGATTGTTTTTATGCAAGACTAAGAATTTTGAGCAAATGATCAAGGTTCTCTGTTCTATACCATATAAACCAAACTGGAACTAAACCAAGCCGAATGAGTACTCACTAACTAGATACATGTATATGTTTTTTTTGGCAGGTGATATACAGAGACTTCAAATCGTCGAATGTGCTTTTGGACGATGACTTTAATCCGAAATTATCGGACTTTGGTCTCGCTAGAGAAGGTCCCGAAGGAGACAACACGCACGTTACAACCGCAGTAAGTAACATTTCTCTTATCTCGCTTACAAATTAGAGATATTCTTAGTTGCTTCATCCACAAGTAACAACTTCCTCTTCCTTCATTTTTCTTTGATTCTCTTAAAAGAGAGTCGGAACTAACGGCTATGCAGCTCCGGAGTACGTAGAAACCGGCCATCTCAGGACACAAAGCGATGTCTATAGCTTTGGAGTTGTTCTGTACGAGATCATAACTGGTCGTCGCACAATCGAGCGGATGAAACCTTTGGCTGAAAAGATTCTTCTAGAGTGGGTCAAACTATATCCTGTTCATAGCAAAAGCTTCAGAATGATCGTTGACTCGAAGCTACGAAGCAAGTGTCCAGTTGCTATGGTCAGGAGAGTGGCTAAACTGGCTGATCATTGTCTGAAGAAGAACGATAAAGAGAGACCCACCATGGCCTTTGTCGTTGAAAGCCTTAGGAAGATCATTGAGGAATCAGATTCCGGAGATATGAGAAGTTCTGTAGGAGAATCGAGGAGAGGAGTTATTAGAGAGCATAAGAGGATTACTTGTGTAGAGTAGTCGTAGAGAATAATTATGGTTTTCTCTGCCTTTTTTTCTTTCCAAAACGAACGTTGTCGTGTTAATGTGCATTAATATGGAATAGCTAATTATTACAATTCTGAAAATTAATTTGTGATTAACATAGAAACCAACGTTTGTGAGTTATAAATCAGGAGCAGGAGATGAATCATGAATCTTCAATATTTTATATAGTACGGAACGATAGCTTGTACTAGAAGTTTTGATTGATTATAGCTTATATATAGTATGTAATGGGTTGATTATATAGTGCTTATCGTTTAACAAAACAAAAAAAAGTGTGGGAGTGTGAAGAAGATTAAACCAGAAAGAAAAAAATGTGTGAACAATCCTCCATGAGGATCACCAAACTATGTATCCTTCGTGAAGTAATGAAGTTTGCATACGTTAAAAAAACAAAAAAAAAGTGAGAACAAGTCTTTTAGCTTCTGAATTTTAAATGGCATTATAAATAACTAGATTAGGCCATGCATATACGCGGGTTTATAATTTCATATTTTATAAACTGTGAAAAAGAACTAAAAACCAAAAAGTGAAAACATAATCAAATTATCCGTGAAAAAAATAAAATAATATTAATATTTTAAAACCCGTGAAAACAAAAATTTATAAACGAAGTTTCCTATTAAACAAATAGATTACCTTGAAGGAACCATTTGTTAAAACTCATGCTGTTATAGTTTTGGAGAAGATTATTGAACTTTTGAATTTTGGTGTGAAATTGAGAGACTATTAAATTGTTTATATCGAGGTGAATAATTAGAAATTTTTTTTAGGATTAGTAATCCATTATTTTTTTTTATATAAAATTATTATTATTTTTTTAGTAATTTTGTCTTTTAAAATTAAAAATCGATTATAGATTCAATATATATATATATATATATATATATTTAGTAACTTTATATTTTCGAATTAGTAAACGATTACAAATTTTTTTTTTTATTGTTAATATTTTGTGTCAAAATTTAATTAAAATTTGTTTATATATGTCAATATTTGATCGATTAACTTAACACATGTCGCGATAAGATAACAACTTTTAAACTTCAACTTTATGTAATAAGATAACTTAACAGCATTTTTAATTTTGGTTTGGTTTGGTGTGGTTCGCTTGAGTTCAGATTACCATTTGTGTGTGAAAAAGCCCAAGTAATAACACTAAGCCCATTAACCAATGAGTCCCATTATATTTGTCATTTTTGTTTAGGGAAATGACTTTGCGAATGTAACCACAAAATATGATTCTGTGGTTAACTAAAGACCTACGTTTGTGATTTATAAACCATGAGATGAAAAGTTTAAACACCTTAAATATTTATTTCTGAAAAAGAAAATTGTACTGCTGTTTTGTTTTTTTGGAACTAATTGCACCGCTGTTTAAATGAAATGAAAAAACAAAAAAAAACTTGTACTGCACAAATGATCTCAAAGAACATGCGCAGAAAAAAAAGGGTCTAATAATACAACAATATGATTAATTATTCTTTTGAGCCATGACATCAAACTCCAATAACAGTTGATATTACTAGATCAAATTTGTTTAGAATCACATTCGAATTTACTAACAAAAATTAAACAACAGGTAAGGTAATCTCATTATATATATTTTGTACTTTTTTCATTACAATCCCATAACTCAAAAATAAAAAGAACAGCCAGGCTAATGATGTACAGATTACATATATTTTTTGTTATCTTCACATATTTTTTTATAAAAAAAAAAAAAAAATTCCAAATTCACATAATTTTCTTGTACTCCCAAAATTGCATATATATTTTTCTTTATGTAAAATAAAGCTGATAAAAAAAATAAAAAAAAACAAAAGAAAGGACAAACCCTTGAAAAAGAGAGGTTTCTTGGCTTTTTTTTTTTTTTTTCCTTTTACCAATTTTTGTTGTTGTAGTTGTTTCCCTGAGTTTTCAAATTCAAAAAAAAAACAGTTTTTACAGCAAATTGGCTTTAATGGATTCTCTATTTTTTTTTTCTTGCAATAATAATTAATTAAAGAGGAATCGGATTAAGCAGCAGCAACAGTTCCAGTGTGGAAAGCATAGTCACGAGATCTAGTTGGAGAAGAAGAAGAGCTTCGTTTTTCTTTTCTTCTCATAGCTTTCACAGAAGAAGACATATTCTGTTTCTTCTCCTTTGCTTCGTCTCTCTTTATCTGTTCTTCTCTACACTCTTCGCTACAGAACGGTGTGTCTCCTCTGTTTTTCCCACAAAACCAAAACATTTCAAATCAGACACAAATACATCTTTGAATATTTCTTAAAGATCTTAAGGGGGAAGAAAGATGTACCTGTACATGAAGATGTCTCTGTTATCACCAAGACGCTTCTTACAGAGGGAACAAGAGTCCAAGAAATGAGGAAGTGATTGTCCGTATTCGAATCTAAAATCATGGAATTTTCCAGATCTGGGTGATGAAACAGAGTACTGATGGTAATTATAATAATAACTCTGAGGATGGTACTGATTCATCTTCGTCATGTTTTTGTAACAACAAGGACTCGAAACCCCAGCTTCCATCTCGGCTAATCCATCGTCTTCTTCTTCTTCAATGAAATAAGGCTTTCTCGTCGAAACCTCCATTTTTCTGGTTTGTCCTTCTCTTTCTTTCTTTCTTATGTTCTTTGAAATGAGGAGAGAGAGAGAGAGAGGTTTGGTGTAGTGGAGATTTGAGAGAAAATGGAGTTTACTTTTATAGCAATACAAGGACAGGTTTGTTTCTGGTTAAGAGAGAGAAAGTTAGGAAATGCAGCAAAGTTTGAGGAAAGAAAAGTGAAGAGAGAGAGAGAATCTATTGGCTTCTTTTGTTTTGCAAAACCACTTTTTCTTCTTTCTTTTACTTTATTGAATTTCATAATATTTCCAACTACCTAACCATATTATGAGGAATTATTGAGGCACTACATATTTTATTGTTTTTCTCAGCTTTTATAAACATTTTCTTATAAATCAAATCAAATCAAATCAAATCAAATCAAATTAGTAAGTTGTGGAATAGTGAAAGCCTCTTTTATTTAGAAACACTACTGTTTAAAAAAAAAAAAATTCAAGTGACTTGTCAACATATTTAATTTACTTTAAATCAAACCGGTTTAATGTAAATTTAACTGTAAAAATGAATCAAATTTTAACTCGACCAAAAATAACCAATGTTAAACCGAACCAAGAAACAAACAATACCACCAAGTCACCATGTTTATAGAGAGTTACAATTAAAATTACTTTGTCATTGACCATTCATTCACCACATCAATTATGTGTACTCCAGGCTATAATTTCCTATGATCTAAGACAAAAAGTTTAATGAAAAAAAACACACACTAAGATACCACACTGCTATTGGTTGCCTATATAATAATCATTGTGTTACTTAATATCATATCATTAATCTAGAAGCTATTATGAAAATGCAATTGGTTTTTTCGGAAAATTGGTGGCAATTTTGTTATTGAAAACCAAGTGGTGGTGGAGAATTAATAGTTTCCATTTATGAAGGAGTTGCTCTGTTAGATTAGACCAATGATCGATTATCCGCAAGCATGAAATTATCTAACCACTTCTATTTGGTTAGTTGAAAATAGTGTGACAAGCTTTAGGCCAATTTAAAAATCCAATAAAAGGACTAATCGACGATATCACTCATTTACAATCATCTAAAAAGCTACGAAGCATGGGTACGTCGATTTGGACCAAGTACCCGTCCCGGGTACGGATTGGGTACGGATACGTGACTGGTACGCATGGGAAACGTCCCCGAAACGTCTCCATCAAACCGGGGACGGCAACCTCAGAACGGAGACGTCAATTTTGGGAAACGGGGACATCACCGGTACGTCTCGCCGGAAAGCTTATTGTACCTGTAATTTTTTATTTTATTTTTTTATCAAAATACTTGTAATTAAACTTAAATCCCTATTTTAACTTATTTTTGAAAAAGAAAATATTAAAATAAAAGGAAAAAGCGTTTAGGGTTATGATCATTGATCATCACAGAATGATGTGTTTTTTTAAAAAATTAAACTTAAATCCCTATTAGAATGATGTGTTTTTTTTTTATGTTGAGACTTTATTTCTATTTATAATTTAAGGGTATTATTTCTTATATTTTTATTGATGTACTCATGCCGTACCCGTATCCATAAATTTTTATTTTGCCGTTTCCCGTCTCCGTTTCCGTACCGATTTCCCGTCTCTGTACCCGTTTCTGTGCAGCATAGCTAAAAAGATTAATCGGATGGTAAAACATCTGGATTATCCCTTGTTACAAAAAAAAAAAAAAAAAAAAAAAACATTATTATTGAAGCTATGAGTGAGGGACATAAATGTAATAAAGAAACGGTGCAAGAAAATCTTCGAAACGGTTCCATAAAACATGGGTCCCACCGGCACTTGGACGTTAAAGTCATTGGATCGTGGGGACCACACGCGCGTGGTATTGCGCGTTACGTAATAAACTCACCACTTGTGTCTTCTCTCTATTGAGACGACACTTTCAATTATTAATAGAATAAATACGACGTCGTTTTCTTCCTTTTTATAGTTCTTTTTTTTTTCCGTGATGAATGAATGATGACGTTATTGCGAAGACTTTGGAGAAATTTTTGTGACGATACGCCCGCACTCAACGATTAATTAAATTAATCAAAAAAAATAAAATTGCTTTTAGGTTATTCTCTTAATCAAAAGTTTAAATTTGATTTCTAACTTGGACATTCCCCACAAAAATTGAAAATTAAAAAAAAAAATCGTGTGAAGTCATGATTAGATTGAATGATTTGATCAAACAAAAATGAGAAATACATTTATTATTATTATTATTATAGGACTTCCTTGGGAAACAATAACTAATAAAGGAAGTGTGTAACACGCGCCAAAGGATGCGTATAAGCAATTATTTAAACATGTAAACGTCGTACACTTGAGCAAGGCTCGGAAGTTCGCGAATTTCGTCCCTTGAAAGTCTTTTTTGTTTTCTCACATCAATTTATAATTTTCACTCCAAACTTTAATCATGGATTTTTAATGGTTTTATTAGATTTTAACAAATTAGTTTTCAATGCTGAATTGGTTAAACATTATGAAGCGCCTGCAAAAAAAAAAAAAAATTACTTGTGTACTTATACAATTCTGGTGCTGAATATATATATTTTCTTGTACGAATTTTTCATAATAAGCCAAAAAAATATCTAAATGGAACCACGTCACTCTCGGTCATTTTAATTTTTAAAATATTTTGATTCTATTTCTCTCTCTCTCTCTTGTCTTTTCCCTACAATTTAAAAAGAAATTTCTTAATTGCATAAATACTGTGGTCCTACCTTTCCTAGCCCACAGGATTGTGGGTCCCGATTCACTTTTCTTAGGCTGCTTATTTACGTGCCCTGCCATTGCCTCCATTGGCCCGTTGTTTGGTTTCTTATTTACTTGATTTATAAATTGACACAGTTTATAAGATTATGTTCTAATTATATTCATTTGATTGAACTATATATTCGTATAAAATACTGTAGTGGTTGACCGACTAAAAGTATTAGAAAAATAAACAATAAGTTATCAATGACTTAGGCTCTGAATGGAACGGTGGACAAACGACGGTCGATACACATAAGAGGGAGAACCACTTTTACTCTCCATTCATAATGTATCGAACAATTTTAATTTTCACTAATAAAAAATATTAAAATAATGGTTGTACCGCAGGCGTTACTCATCCAAGAGTAAAATAGTAGTTCATTCACTTTTTTTTATACACTTCAAATTTGGAGTAGTTCAGATGCAGTCCAAGCAAAACATTCATTTTAAAATATTATAAGTAGGAGAAAAATATGAATTAAATCAAACGACTCAAAATAAACTTGACTCAAAATAAAGTTGTTTAGATAAAATATTGATAAAAATTGATATTATTTATACACGTACTAGATTTTTTTTAATTAGCATTCAATTTTACACTAACCACACTTATTTATTAATTTTATGCAAGTTTATATTAAGATGAAATTTGATCCGATCTAACCTGACCCATACCGATAGGTTTGTTCATTTTAGGAATTGGGACGAGAAATCTCGGTAACAATATTTATTACATTTATATTTAATTCAAATATATATTATGTACCGTTTTTCTCATTCAACCATATATTTTGAACCGCTTGATCCGCACTTATTCCGTCTGATCCGCCTGATCCGCACTTGTTCAGCATGATCCGCTTGAACCGCTTGATCCGCACCGCCTGATCCGCTTTGTCCAGCCTTATTCGTTGCTTGTGTGTCCAAACAAAACAATTTGTTGGTGGTTTTACTAAATTTCCGGTTTAGTTTTGAATGGCAAAGCCTTGTTTTGTGGGTTAATTTCGAAAATAAAAACGATAAAAATATATTTTCAAATCGATCGTTATAGCAGAAAATATCTCTTTTTGTTACGTGACTTTTCAAAAAAACAAAAAACGTAGTCAACCAAGAATTTTTGGATCATCGTTTTAAATTTTTAAATTAAATTTTTTTTCTTTCAAATAAAATTAACGATAATTGATAAAAATAACACATTTTAAAACTTTTGTTCTAAATTTAACATTATTAGTTAAATAATATCACAAATTTTGACAATAATAACACAAATTTAATACTATTAAAATGAATTAAAATCATTTTCTAATAGAAAAAAAATAAATCCTAAATTAGAAATAATAAATCCAAATATAATGTTTAATTTTATTTTAGATAAAAAATATTTATATATAATTATTTATGTTATTTTTAGAATTTTAAATTTAGAATATTAGTTTTACAATAAAAAAGAAATAAATTGTATGCTATTTTAGAGTATTTTTCTAAAATTAATTTGGTTTATTTTAGTAGTTGCATATTTATTCTCTCGAGATTCACACGAGACACACGTGTGTCCCAATGCTTTGCGTATCGCAACACGTACGCCTTAAACAAGCAGTGCTTGACTACTACCAGGTCAATCTAATACCGTCCAAGATGGACGGCTCACAATTTTGTATACGTAGCATCATTTTTCCATCGTCCGATTCAGAATTGATTCCTCTGGGGCCCATTTTAACGAATCTGTTCAGTCAAGTCTCCCCCTAAATTTTACTGTACTTTCTTCAGTTCTTACTTCTTGTCTACACGGAGAGAGGATTATTTCTGTGTAATATATACATATACATTTTATAGCAAAATTAATAATATTATAACGAGTATATTTCAGTTTAGGTGAGAATTTTCAACGAAATTATAAAGCCGGCGGTGCGGTCTGACAATAAAACTGTAGACATTTTGTTACAAAAATTATATGAACAAAGTCTTCTCAATAATTAGATCAAGTCACAAGTAAATATAGTATCACATAACTCTTACATAATATGTATATTTACGAATCCACGTTTATGGCGGAGTACTATCTAGGGTCTTCAAAATCGTATTATTTTTTGTTATAACATAAATTCTTAAAAATGGTTATGAAACAAAGTCTTAATCAATTATGAAAGTATATACAAATTTAAACCTTATTATAGGCTCGTCGAATCAGTCAAAAACGTCTTTTATATATATATATATATATAATAATAAACAAACTTCTTATTAATTAAGAGAAAACTTCTAACATATTTATTTTTTGTTGTGCAACAACTTCTTAGCATATCCCACTTACGATTTAGTTAGTGAGAGTTGAATCACCCTGTTTGGATTTAAATTCGATATTCTGCAATATATGATCTTTAGAAGGAAAAAAAAAACCAAGTATCACAACTCCAATCAAGTAATTCACATGTCTCCGTACGATATATTGTAGACAGTTCTTGATATGATAATATATAACATGGAAAGTTAGAAGGGATTTTGAATAATATATAAGAGATTTGGGCCAATCCATTCATTATCAATTGGTTTTAAGTTGGAAACTCATGTAATTTAACATGACATCAAAACCCAAACACACGCTATCCAATCCGAATCAAAATCGATCCAACCCATCAAAAGAGGCCTGATCGATCTTAACTGAAATCGGTTAGACTCGAATTAGTCCGACCGATTTAACCTGAAATTAATCCTATAATGGGATATTGTCGAGATTAATGGTAGACGGGCTATTATCTCGAGTAGACGTGTGAGAATATCCAACATCGGAAGTTGAGAGAGACTTTGAATAGTATATAAGGGATTTGAGCCAATGCACTCATTACCAATTTGTTTTGAGTTAAAAACATATGTAACTTAATACTAAAAAGATAATTATAATGATAATACTGTATTAATCATCGAGTTTGTCACATGAGGTGAGTTCACATGGGGTGAGTTCACATGGGGTGAGTTCAAAAAGGGGACAACATTTGTGGCGCACCTGGCCACTAGTTATTAATATAATACAAAAACATACAATCAGCAACTTGATATTAAAATTAACTAGTTAATTAAATAACCCTAAGAACAGGCTTGCTCTACAAGTTTGATGGAGTTCTCGGATCATTATATAGGTTCATTGTTTACAATAAGATCTAGAAACTGCCACGAGACAACCGTATGTCTCCTATGTCGAAACACATCGGTTCTCGTATTAGATTCTCTCCCACTTACTTTCACAAAACAAATAGATTGATTATAGTATAAAGCTAATTCCACTAATTACTCATTACTTTCTGTTAATCCCACACCTAATATTCATTCCTTAATTATTTTATGTACTAGTGTATCAGTAGAAGCCAGGAGGGCAACCTAATATAATTATTTTGTCGTTTACGAAACATAAATCTTATAAATTCGTTTATATTAGTTCCATCACCTTTTTTAGTTTATATAATTCCTTCACCTTTTTATTTAGTTTATATTAATTCCATCACCTTTTTGGGTAAACGTCCTATTTCCCCCCGTAAAACTATTACCTCGTAACAAGTCCACACGAAGTTTCAGACTCGTCTTCAATCCCCCTAGTTTGAAAGTTAAAAACTTATTCCCCCCCAAATTGAAAGATCGAAACATATTTACACACAGTTATCGGTTTTAACGGTTTGCTTCCTTAACCTGATACGAAACCAGTTATACCGGATACCAGATCGAAATCAAAACCCGACCCAAACTGAAATCCGATCCGTAAACCCGATCCGTCGTGATTGAAATCCATCTTAAAATCCCCAAATCTAGTTGACGAACCCTAAAAAAAATTTCCCCAAATTCGTAGCTGAATTCGATTGCGATTGTGAGTTTATTGTAAGGATATGTTTTCTTATCTTATTTCGATCTAAAGAAGCTCAATTTGATAGTTTTACATCTTCAGAAACTCAATTATCGTGGTTTGAATTTTATTTTTGTAGGTTGAAATTTGATTATGATGATGAGCCATGAATCTGGAGCTTCAAGCAGAACCGCATCTGGTCGAGAAAGAAGAAGATTTGTGGGTGTGCCCAAGAGATGTTGGTGTGGGGAACTAATTGTGGCAAGAATTTCTAAATCCGATGCAAATCCGTACCGGAGATACTATCGTTGTGCGTTAGCTGTAGAACAAAAGGTAAACTGAAATGTCTTTGTGTTTTCATTGTCCAAATGGCTTGGTTTATGCAAATTTTGATTATCATTGTTGTAGCTTATGAATGATAACCACACATACAAGTGGGTTGATGAGGCATTGGTGGATGAGATAGAGGCTTTGGCGTTTAGAACAGGAGGACTTGAACAAGATGTGAAAGAGATTACAACAATTTCTTTGGATGCCGAGAAGAGGATGTTTGAGAATCTCCAAATGAAGGTAGAGAAAGAGATTTGGAATGAAACCTGCTTCATGTTTAAAAGTGGAATGAAACCTGCTTCATGTTTTTAAAAATCTTGTTTCATGTTTTTTAAATGTGGAATGAAACCTGTTATGTTCAAGAAGGAAACATATCAATTTGCAGAGAACCTGACATGTGTTGTCTTTCTTAAACAAACCTGCTTCATGTCTGATCATTTAAAAAACTGTAACTACATGTCTGATCATTACAAGACATTCTAAAAATAGACTGAAAAGTGGTCCAAAACAGCCACAAAACACACTGAAACAGGGACCAAAACATGCTGTAACAGGTCCAAAAACAACCTAAAAAGAGATTGAAAACAGGTCCAAAACAGCAGCCACTAAACACATCTTCAAAACAGCACTTCAATTCCCAAGCTGAGTGAGAACTCCTTGTGAAGATTCAACTTCAGATGATGCTTCACCTAGAGAAGCCTGGAAAAATCAGAGATTAAGAGACATGACCAAAACCAGAGATTAAGAGACATGACCAAAATCAGAGATTAAGAGACATGACCAAAATCAATTCATCAATATTCTCAAAAAACAGAGTCAAAAGATCAGAGAATAGACAAACCGTTGATGATTTCTTTTTAGGGTCCTTCTTTTTATGGAACCGTGAGTTGTGATTAGAGGCTCCACAAACTCCGCAATGCATGATCCTCTTCAACAATTTGTTGTTCTTCTTCACCGGAGACTCATTCTTCCCTTTCTTCCTTTTTTTATTAACCTTGGGTATCTTGTTCCGGCCAGGCATTGCTGGCACCTCAGGTTGAACTATCGGTGGTTCTTCTCCAACTGGCCAAAATTTTGCACCTCTAATTGGAATAAGACCGTCTTCATAATTCCTCCTCCACATATTTGTCCTAAACCAGTGGCAAACATAGTCTTGAGCTTCACTTCCCCTGCGGAGGATCACTCCATATGCATGTTCACAAGGAATGCCAGTGATATCCCACTTTCTGCAGCTACAAGTCCTACGCTCCAAGTCAACTGCATAAGAACAACCATTGAGTCTAGATTCATACCTCATGTGGGTGGATGGTTTAACAAAGCATTCAGAAGCTTTTTTATGCAACTCCGCCAGATAATTGATCACATATGGAGTACATATGCCTATGTGGTTAGTGGCTATGACATCTCTTTTGGCTATACGAACCATTGCAAGTCGTGCAATGGCCTCTAGCATCGGCACTATAGCCTTATCTCTGGCTTTACCTGAAAAAATAGAGAAAAACAGTGCCAAAACATTATACTTTGTTTCGAAAGAAGACTTGAGTGACCAAGATTAAACTGTGTCAAAACAGTTTCAAAAACAGTTTCAAAAAGACAAAAAAAACAGTTTTAAAAAGACAAAAACAGTTTCAAAAAGACAAAAAACAGTTTCAAAAAGACAAAAAACAGTTTCAAAAAGACAAAAACCATACCTATAGAGTTGTTAAATGATTCTGTGGAGTTGTTTTCCACATCCTCACAATACGGTCCAAGCTTGTAGAATGCCCTGCACCATGTCTCTGGTTTTGATTTCATCACATCAGCATAAACAGCAGCATCATAGAGCCTGATCTTCAACAAATTTTCTCTGTAATCTGGCTCATTGTAGCTCCAAGCTAGATGCCATATCAAGGGTTTCAGCTCCGGCTTCTTTCCATGCCGAGACTTCAAGTTCATGTAGATGTGTCTCACACACATTCTATGCTCAATCCTAGGTAGCTCTTCCTTAGCAGCACTGATCAAGCCCTATAAAAAAGCATAAGTCAGAAAATATCACCACAAATAAAACAAAAAACTGAACACAAATAAGCAAAAATCTTAACAGAAATAAACAAACTAAACACAATTTTACCTTTTGACGATCGGAGACCAAAACATATCCATTTCCATCTTCAAGTCCTAAATCAATCTTGATCTTTCTAAAAAACCACAACCAGTTATCTGTGTTTTCCTTCTGTACTACAGCCCATGCAATTGGATAGATTGCATTATCCGCATCTCGACCCATAGCAACAAACAGCTCACCTTTTTGAACAGATTTCAAGAAACATCCATCAACTCCTATAAGAGGCCTACAAGTGTTTTTCCATGTTCTTCTAAGGTTCTCGAAACAGACATAAAACCTTTGGAAGACATGTACTCCTTCCTCATTTGTCACACAATCAATCTCCACTGAAGATCCAGGATTTGACTCTTCTATCTCAGCCTTGTAATCACGTAGACGTGAAAATTGCTCAGCATACTCTCTATCAATCCATCCCAATGCTTTATACCTAGCATGCTGACATTGAGGCCTTGTCACGGATATTTTCCATTTAGCCATAACCAATTCTTCAATCTTCATCGGCAAGTAGTACTCCGGTTCTTCTCTGATCTTGTCAACAAATAATCTGGCAATGACAGGGACTTTTAGCAGCTCACAAGTCCCATTAGGAACACATGTATGATCTTTCTTAAACACTGCAACCTGCCACCTATTAGACTTGACCGAAACTGAGCAATATATGCGCCATGAGCAACCTTGACCGCCACAACTAAACCCAATCTTCGTTTTATCATACCTATATTGTTTTATGTTTCGACCTGTTTTCAGAGCGTGGTCAAGTACAGCCTCCTTAAACGCTATCCCACTGATGAAAACTTGTCCAAAATACAAGTTCCCATTACCTCTTCTGATATGGTTACGTTTCACTTCATCTCCTTCATCATCATCACTCTCTGGATACACATTGTGCCTGATGGGAGTCTCATCAGCAAACTGAGCTATAGCTTCTTCAATGTTGTAGTCATTACGCTCTCTTCGATCTTCACCATCAGAATCAACATCATCATGAGGAATCTCTGAATCAAATTCAGGCACATTATGCCATTCCACTATCGACATTGAAGTGAAGAGACTTTTGTCTACATGAAAAAAACGAGATATATAAGTTCAAAATAGAAGTTGTCGAAATCGATTCAAGGAAATTGAAGCCGTCGAAATCGAATACATGAAACCAAGAGAAGCTCTCGAAACCAAGGAAGCTCTCAAAATCGATTCAAGGAAATTGAAGCTCTCGAAATAAAAATAGATGAAACTGAAGCTCACGAAATCAAAATAGATGAAACTGAAGAAGGAAGTCTGACAATGCAGGTGTTCGAATCGGTTCAAATAGATGAAACATACCTCAGATTTCGCAATGCAGGTGCCCGACTCGCGAAGTTTCGATTTTGAGGTTTTGCAAGTCGAGATTCGGGAAGACGGAAGGTTCGATTCTGGGTTGAAAGGTTTCGATTTTGTTTTTTTTTTATTTAGGGTTCGACCCGATTGTTTGATTTATTTTGGACTGGGTTGAATTTCGGATCTAATCCCGGTTTACAACTTCTAATCGGGTTGTAATCCGAGTTAAGTTGGTTTGCAAGTGGTTAATCTTTCATCGGTAAACAGTAACCAAGTTAACTCGTGGTCTGGGTGGTTATTAGTTTGGAACTTCTATTTTGTGTGTAAATATGTTTCGATCTTTCAATTTGGGGGGAAATAAGTTTTTAACTTTCAAACTAGAGGGATTGAAGACGAGGCTGAAACTTCGTGTGGACCTGTTACAAGGTAATAGTTTTACGGGGGGAAATATGACGTTTACCCCACCTTTTTTTATAATCCTGAATGATAGCGCATGCAGCACCTTACACTAGATCTACCCGTAAAGTATGAATATTTCATTTTGGGCCCGCGCTTGAAAACATATGGCATATTATCAATTCTATGCAATCTGATCAAAGTTTAGGTTGGGCCATTTTGTAATTTTTAGTTATTCAATTCTACACACTAATTTGTGTATGTCAGCTTTGTTACATTTAAAAAAGAAAAAAAAAAGTTTTTGCAAGATCATAGGTAAAGTATAGATCACGTTATTTTATATTTTTACGTCACAATACCTATTTAAAAGTCATGTATCCTACATAGTCCTTATGTGGTTAAATGATTCATCCGGTTAAATGATTTTTCACATGCATCAGATACTAGTTTGAGTTCGGATTGAGATTTCCCACTTAAAAATAAGAATAGCAGAATAGCTATATAATTTACGATGATATGATTGATAAAATATGCGTAATTGCTATTCATCATATTACACTGGCGGGTTACCAATCAAAGTGAACGTGTTCATACAATTGAGTTTTTTTCTCTTTGTTTGATATGTAGTAGATACACATAATTGAAAAAAAGTAGATGAATAATTTAGTACATGGATCCAAAATGCTGGATCATATCGTTTATTGAGGAACAAAGGAGTCACATAAATAATTGGATCGCATTATTGTCACGTGGAATGATAGTCAGTTGAAGTGTTGATGCAAATCATAAGGAAAGTTGTCTCACCAAACTTAGATTTCAAGGGAAGATCAATTCCTTTTTCTATTTTTCTTTTGTTAATTTCAAAGACAATTTACATGGACATTGAAAAAATACAAAGAAACACACAAAGCTTATATCTAAAATATATCTGACTATAATCATTTGATTGATGAAACTCCAGAACATTTGTCGTAATGCTTATATCAACGGTCTTGATTTTCCGGTTTGACGTGAACATGAACCATATTCGGAACCGTAGTCCATGGAAGACATTCGCAATAACCAAATTGCATAGTTTTTCATATCAAATTTGAGTAAAACTTCATTTTGACCGTGAGATATGTTTTCTTGACACAGGTTGAAGCTAAAGCTCAGGTGATTCAATTTCAAGAAGCATGTGGTACAACAGTCGAATTGGAATTGGAAATGAGTGAGCTGGTTTATTCCGGTTTGTTGAATTGGTTATGACTTGAGACAAAGAGACAAAACGGTGAGTTTTGAGAAAAGAAGGTTAAGAGAAAGACTCTGGGCGCAGTAGAGGGTTTCCTCAATAGAGTGTATAAATACTCTGCTTCTTCTTTTTATTGTGTAACACGAGTGTAAGGCATTTGAGAGCTTGGTGTGAGTTGTTCTGGTTTTGAGCTGTTCATCATCTCTGATTAAATATATTGCCTGGATTGATCTGGCCCCCGGACGTAGACTTCAGTCCCGATGAATTGAACCGAGTTAACAAATCTCGTGTGTCTCTCTATTTTATTGTCTTACGCGTTTTATTCTCAAACCAAACAAACAAGTGATAAACGTGAGAGAGGACCGTTTAGATCTTGCAGATTATGTTCTTATTCCGCAACAACACATATCTCATTAGTCGTTGCTTCGCACATATTTAACGATAAATTTATCACCACATTATCAATATCAAACTCCATCTCTTGCATCATCCTTCTTAGATAATTTGCCATTAGTAAACACATACTATTCCGAATTCCGTTGTAGAAATTTGAAACTCTTTAAGGTTATTTCACCACAACACTTCAAGGTGATTTTATTTTCTTCATATAATTTATATTTTTAAAAGATGGTAATGGTAATGGCAGATGGAAGTGTTAACTGTGTACAATTACGAACGCCAAAAACAAAGTGTATAATAATAATAATAATAATAATAATAATAATAATAATAATAATAATAATAATAATACAATGTATTCAATCTAGCATTTGAATTAAAATCACAAATCCTATGTTATTCAAATATGAATTTTAAAAAATCTTTTAAAATCCATGTTATTGAACTAGTGATATGTAAATGAACTTTCAAATCCACTGTTATTGAAAATATTTTAAGTAGTGGATTTTAGGAGATTTTTTAGTGATTTGAAGGTGTTTTAGTGGATTTTCTTAGTTAAAATACAAATATCATGGTTTTAGGTAAGATTTCATAGAATTTTAAAAACAAATGATAACAACTTACATAATTCACTCAAATCATCTAAAAACTCATTAAAACTCAAATCCTTCCAAATCCTCTCAAATATTAGATTGAATCCTTTTCGTTTGATGATGTTGATTTCGGTCCAAAGACGGTTTAATTTTCAGTTCTGGCCGGTTTTAGGTTGCTGCGAGGCTTAAGGCGCCGGATCCTTTGGATCGACGGTGCGGTTCATCTTGCAAACGACTTAGGTTTTTCCGTTTCTCTTCCTAGATCAGTTTGTTAATTCTGTTATTTGCCGGATCTAAGTTTCATGCAGGCTTGCATTTTTTCTGTTTCTTTGGCGATCGCTTTTGATTCTCTGCGGTTCGATCTTTTGCCATTCTTGCTTTGTGGAGATCAGTGTTATCCGGTGTTGGATCGTTCGCTCCTTGTCTCTACCTTACAGATCTGATCGAGATCTGGTCCTTTCGTAAAGCTTCTATCTAGGCGTACAACTGTCGCGCTCGTCGACTTCGCCGCATCTGGGAGAAATCTTGTCTCTATCTTGCCGGATTATGAAGCCTAGGAATCAATGTTTTAAACCACAACTCTGCATCTCTATAGGAGGAATATGTTAGCGATGGGCATCCTCGTTAAGTTCTCTCAAAGGATCTTTAAAAGTTATGAAGTTTTGTATGGTTTGTGCGTTATTTTAGTTTTGGATTAAATTGCTATTGTTTTGTTTTCTATCATAGTTTCAAACTGGTTTGTGGTTTCTATACGTTGTAGTTTTGCCTCCCTTTATTAGGATTTTGTCTATGAGGAAATCATGTCTTCCGCCAGCTTTGTTTCCGGAGATATTTTCTATATCATCCGGCTGTGTATCCGTCAATGGTTTTAATAAAAATTTCTAGATTGAAAAGAAGACTGTCTTTTTTTTGTGTACGGGATGTATCCTCTGTTGCTTGAAGTGGATTGGCCCATGGGCCGATGAATAAAGTCCGCCTCAACGAAACAAAACTTCGATACCTGAATTATTCATGGCGAGGCAAATCGGACAGGCTCGCACTGCGCCACCCCCGTCGCATCCTTTACAGAGAAACATATGTCCACACGGGAATGCTATCACCGTCGCCGATTGCCTCTGGCAAACCCTACAACTAGGTCCGATCAGTTCGATCCGCTCAGGATCCACGAAGACCGATTCGGCGTCCTCCGCGTCGCCTCCTCCGATCGTGTTCTGTTTCGCCGCCGTACCTCGGCTCGCTATGGCTTGTTGGATATGAGCCTGTAACGAGGAAACCTCAGCTTCCCGCGTCGCTGCTCTGAACTGCCACGTTCGCGCCTCCTACTCGAGGTGAGCTGCACGTGCCTCTATCTCAGCGTGACGACGCGTGGCTTTCTCTAACTCAACTTCTTTCTCTCTCACCCTCCGTCCGACTAACTCCTCCGTGGCGTAGAATAGCCTCTCTCTGTTCGACGCTAACGTACGCCGCAGTTCCTCACACTGCAAAAAAAATAAAAAATCAACACACAGAACAAAAAAAAACCACATTTTTGATCGAGTTAAGTAAAGAACCTGGATTTGCTGCGAGGCTTAAGGCGCCGGATCCTTTGGATCGACGGTGCGGTTCATCTTGCAAACGACTTAGGTTTTTTCGTTTCTCTTCCTAGATCAGTTTGTTAATTCTGTTATTTGCCGGATCTAAGTTTCATGCAGGCTTGCATTTTTTCTGTTTCTTTGGCGATCGCTTTTGATTCTCTCCGGTTCGATCTTTTGCCATTCTTGCTTTGTGGAGATCAGTGTTATCCGGTGTTGGATCGTTCGCTCCTTGTCTATACCTTACAGATCTGATCGAGATCTGGTCCTTTCGTAAAGCTTCTATCTAGGCGTACAACCATCGCGCTCGTCGACTTCGCCGCATCTGGGAGAAATATTGTCTCTATCTTGCCGGATTATGAAGCCTAGGAATCAATGTTTTAAACCACAACTCTGCATCTCTATAGGAGGAATATGTTAGCGATGGGCATCCTCGTTAAGTTCTCTCAAAGGATCTTCAAAAGTTATGAAGTTTTGTATGGTTTGTGCGTTATTTTAGTTTTGGATTAAATTGCTCTTGTTTTGTTTTCTATTATAGTTTCAAACTGGTTTGTGGTTTCTATACGTTGTAGTTTTGCCTCCCTTTGTTAGGATTTTGTCTATGAGGAAATCATGTCTTCCGCCAGCTTTGTTTCCGGAGATATTTTCTATATCATCCGGCTGTGTATCCGTCAATGGTTTTAATAAAAATTTCTAGATTGAAAAGAAGACTGTCTTTTTTTTTTGTACGGGATGTATCCTCTGTTGCTTGAAGTGGATTGGCCCATGGGCCGATGAATAAAGTCCGCCTCAACGAAACAAAACTTCGATACCTGAATTATTCATGGCGAGGCAAATCGGACAGGCTCGCACTGCGCCACCCCCGTCGCATCCTTTACAGAGAAACATATGTCCACACGGGAATGCCATCACCGTCGCCGATTGCCTCTGGCAAACCCTACAACTAGGTCCGATCAGTTCGATCCGCTCAGGATCCACGAAGACCGATTCGGCGTCCTCCGCGTCGCCTCCTCCGATCGTGCTCTGTTTCGCCGCCGTACCTCGGCTCGCTATGGCTTGTTGGATATGAGCCTGTAACGAGGAAACCTCAGCTTCCCGCGTCGCTGCTCTTAACTGCCATGTTCGCACCTCCTCCTCGACGTGAGCTGCACGCGCCTCTATCTCAGCGTGACGACGCGTGGCTTTCTCTAACTCAACTTCTTTCTCTCTCACCCTCCGTCCGACTAACTCCTCCGTGGCGTAGAATAGCCTCTCTCTGTTCGACGCTAACGTACGCCGCAGTTCCTCACACTGCAAAAAAAAAAAAAAAATCAACACACAGAACAAAAAAAAAACCACATTTTTGATCGAGTTAAGTAAAGAACCTGGATTTGCTGCGAGGCTTAAGGCGCCGGATCCTTTGGATCGACGGTGCGGTTCATCTTGCAAACGACTTAGGTTTTTTCGTTTCTCTTCCTAGATCAGTTTGTTAATTCTGTTATTTGCCGGATCTAAGTTTCATGCAGGCTTGCATTTTTTCTGTTTCTTTGGCGATCGCTTTTGATTCTCTCCGGTTTGATCTTTTGCCATTCTTGCTTTGTGGAGATCAGTGTTATCCGGTGTTGGATCGTTCGCTCCTTGTCTCTACCTTACAGATCTGATCGAGATCTGGTCCTTTCGTAAAGCTTCTATCTAGGCGTACAACCGTCGCGCTCGTCGACTTCGCCGCATCTGGGAGAAATCTTGTCTCTATCTTGCCGGATTATGAAGCCTAGGAATCAATGTTTTAAACCACAACTCTGCATCTCTATAGGAGGAATATGTTAGCGATGGGCATCCTCGTTAAGTTCTCTCAAAGGATCTTCAAAAGTTATGAAGTTTTGTATGGTTTGTGCGTTATTTTAGTTTTGGATTAAATTGCTCTTGTTTTGTTTTCTATTATAGTTTCAAACTGGTTTGTGGTTTCTATACGTTGTAGTTTTGCCTCCATTTGTTAGGATTTTGTCTATGAGGAAATCATGTCTTCCGCCAGCTTTGTTTCCGGAGATATTTTCTATATCATCCGGCTGTGTATCCGTCAATGGTTTTAATAAAAATTTCTAGATTGAAAAGAAGACTGTCTTTTTTTTTTGTACGGGATGTATCCTCTGTTGCTTGAAGTGGATTGGCCCATGGGCCGATGAATAAAGTCCGCCTCAACGAAACAAAACTTCGATACCTGAATTATTCATGGCGAGGCAAATCGGACAGGCTCGCACTGCGCCACCCCCGTCGCATCCTTTACAGAGAAACATATGTCCACATGGGAATGCCATCACCGTCGCCGATTGCCTCTGGCAAACCCTACAACTAGGTCCGATCAGTTCGATCCGCTCAGTATCCACGAAGACCGATTCGGCGTCCTCCGCGTCGCCTCCTCCGATCGTGCTCTGTTTCGCCGCCGTACCTCGGCTCGCTATGGCTTGTTGGATATGAGCATGTAACGAGGAAACCTCAGCTTCCCGCGTCGCTGCTCTTAACTGCCACGTTCGCGCCTCCTCCTCGAGGTGAGCTGCACGCGCCTCTATCTCAGCGTGACGACGCATGGCTTTCTCTAACTCAACTTCTTTCTCTCTCACCCTCCGTCCGACTAACTCCTCCGTCCGACTAACTCCTCTGTGGCGTAGAATAGCCTCTCTCTGTTCGACGCTAACGTACGCCGCAGTTCCTCACACTGCAAAAAAAAAAAAAAAATCAACACACATAACAAAAAAAAAACCACATTTTTGATCGAGTTAAGTAAAGAACCTGGATTTGCTGCGAGGCTTAAGGCGCCGGATCCTTTGGATCGACGGTGCGGTTCATCTTGCAAACGGCTTAGGTTTTTTCGTTTCTCTTCCTAGATCAGTTTGTTAATTCTGTTATTTGCCGGATCTAAGTTTCGTGAAGGCTTGCATTTTTTCTGTTTCTTTGGCGATCGCTTTTGATTCTCTCCGGTTCGATCTTTTGCCATTCTTGCTTTGTGGAGATCAGTGTTATCCGGTGTTGGATCGTTCGCTCCTTGTCTATACCTTACAGATCTGATCGAGATCTGGTCCTTTCGTAAAGCTTCTATCTAGGCGTACAACCGTCGCGCTCGTCGACTTCGCCGCATCTGGGAGAAATCTTGTCTCTATCTTGCCGGATTATGAAGCCTAGGAATCAATGTTTTAAACCACAACTCTGCATCTCTATAGGAGGAATATGTTAGCGATGGGCATCCTCGTTAAGTTCTCTCAAAGGATCTTCAAAAGTTATGAAGTTTTGTATGGTTTGTGCGTTATTTTAGTTTTGGATTAAATTGCTCTTGTTTTGTTTTCTATCATACTTTCAAACTGGTTTGTGGTTTCTATACGTTGTAGTTTTGCCTCTCTTTGTTAGGATTTTGTCTATGAGGAAATCATGTCTTCCGCCAGCTTTGTTTCCGGAGATATTTTCTATATCATCCGGCTGTGTATCCGTCAATGGTTTTAATAAAAATTTCTAGATTGAAAAGAAGACTGTCTTTTTTTTTTGTACGGGATGTATCCTCTGTTGCTTGAAGTGGATTGGCCCATGGGCCGATGAATAAAGTCCGCCTCAACGAAACAAAACTTCGAGGCCTGAATTATTCATGGCGAGGCAAATCGGACAGGCTCGCACTGCGCCACCCTCGTCACATCCTTTACAGAGAAACATATGTCCACACGGGAATGCCATCACCGTCGCCGATTGCCTCTGGCAAACCCTACAACTAGGTCCGATCAGTTCGATCCGCTCAGGATCCACGAAGACCGATTCGGCGTCCTCCGTGTCGCCTCCTCCGATCGTGTTCTGTTTCGCTGCCGTACCTCGGCTCGCTATGGCTTGTTGGATATGAGCCTGTAACGAGGAAACCTCAGCTTCCCTCGTCGCTGCTCTTAACTGCCACGTTCGCGCCTCCTCCTCGAGGTGAGCTGCACGCGCCTCTATCTCAGCGTGACGACGCGTGGCTTTCTCTAACTCAACTTCTTTCTCTCTCACCCTCCGTCCGACTAACTCCTCCGTGGCGTAGAATAGCCTCTCTCTGTTCGACGCTAACGTACGCCACAGTTCCTCACACTGCAAAAAAAAAAAAAAATCAACACACAGAACAAAAAAAAAACCACATTTTTGATCAAGTTAAGTAAAGAACCTGGATTTGAAGGAAACTGTCCAATTCATTTAGTTGGCGTTTAAATTCTCCGGAGAGATCTCCGGGAAGCATCTATCAATTGTATAGCACTGGTTTTATCCGGTTTAATTATTTTGTGATTTGGTTTCGGTTTACTGGGTTTGGTAATTGTATATATACCTTGTAAATCAGTCGTGTATAGTTTGATGAGAATAAGAAACCGTTTCACGTTTCTCTTTGTTCAACAACGCTATTATGGTATCAGAGCTATTCTTCTTCTCAATCCGGTGATTTCACCTTCTTTTTCTTCAATTTCTTTGCAAATTCACCGATTATTAAGCTTGAATATCATTGATTGCTATTCTGCACAATCAATTTTGAGCAAAAATGGTGAAGCAAGGACGAAAACTGAGGAATCGAAGTACGACACCTGAAGATGATGGATCTGTTGTTCAAACTCGTCGCGGATCGGGGATTCTCGAAGAACCAGAAGTTGCGATGACTGAACAACAACATTCTCAGAGATCATAGAAGTATGGCGGACATGGATCGATGCCTAAGGCTGTTGAATCTTACGACAACATGCACAGTCCATTCTTCCTTCATTCTTTAGATCATCCAGGTTTATCGATTGTTGCTCATAGTCTAGATGGCACTAATTACAACAGTTGGTCTATAGCGATGAAAATTAGTCTTGATCCGAAGAACAAGCTTAGTTTCGTCGACGGATCTCTGCGGAGACCTTCTGAGAATGATTATTGTTTCAAAATCTGGAGTAGATGCAACAGTATGGTGAAATCGTGGATTCTAAATGTTGTGAATAAGGAGATCTATGATAGTATTCTCTATTATCAAGATGCTGTGGAGATGTGGGATGATATATTCATCAGTTCAAGGTTAATAATCTGCCACGGAAGTACCAACTTGAGCAGGCTGTGATGACTCTCAAGCAAGGCCAGCTTGATCTTTCAGCTTACTTTACCAAGAAAATACATTGTGGGAGCAACTTTCAAATACAAAGTCTTGCACGGTGAAGAAGTGTGACTGTGATCAGGTTAAGGAATTACTTGAGGAAGCTGAAACTAGCCGTATTATTCAATTCCTTATGGGATTGAATGATAACTTCAATAATATTCGGGGTCAGATACTGAATATGAAACCAAGACCAGGATTGAATGAGATCTATAATATGCTTGATCAAGATGAAAGTCAGAAAGTTGTTGGCTATACAACAAGGTCTATGCATGTGCCTTCAGCTTTTCAAACTCAAGCTAGTGTTCCAGATCCAAATAACATTTCGCTAGCACATGGAAACTTTCAGAAGCCAAAACGTTCACATTGCTCTCGCATTGGACACACAGTTGATAAATGCTACAAGGTACATGGTTTTCAACCAGGACATCTAAAGAACAAGAAGAGCACTACTGTTGGGAGTACAAATTTGGTAGCTACATGTCAAATTCAGGATCACAGTGAAGCTAGTTCTGAAGTAGTAAGTGACAACATGTCCAAAGAACAACTTCAACATATGATTTCTTACCTTAGCTCTAAGCTTCAGTCTCCAAGTATTAGTTCAGCCCTGAGAATGTCGTGGCTTCGACTTCAACCTCTGTACCAAGTGTCTCTCAGATATCTGGTACGTTCCTTTCACTCTACAACTATTCCTATTATGACATGTTGACCTCTTCTATATCTCATGAAACTGAGTTGTCTCTTAGAGCTTGTATAATAGATCCAGGAGCTACTCATCATGTTACACATGAAAAGAATCTGTATAGAGAGTATATATTTTTAGATAGAACTTATGTGACATTGCGAAATGGTTATACTGTTAAGATAGAAGGAACTTGATTTATTCAAGTTACTGATGCTCTCTCTTTACATAATGTTCTGCATATTTCTGAGTTTAAATTCAATTTGTTGAGTGTTAGTGTTTTAACTAAAACTTTAGATTCTAAAGTAAGTTTTACATATGATGCTTGCTTTATTCAGTCTCTTACTCAGGAATTGATGATTGGTCGCAGTAGTCAAGTTGCCAACTTATATGTTCTGAATCTTGATAAGTCCCTTGTTAATGTCTTTTGCTCCGCATTTCCAGGTACTTCTATATGTTCTAGTTCAAAGATAGATTCTGTAACATGGCATTAGAGACTAGGCCATCCATCTATGATTAAAATTGATTCTCTTTCTAATGTACTAATGTTACCTAAACATAAGCATAAACATAATAAAACATCGGATCATTGTCACATTTGTCATTTATCAAAACAAAAACATCTCCCTTTTCAATCTCTGAATCATATGCGGGAAAAACCTTTTGAGTTGATTCATATTGATACTTGAGGACCATTTTCAGTGCCAACAGTTGATGGCTTTAGATATTTCTTTACAATAGTGGATGATTTTAGTAGAGCTACTTGGATATATATGCTCAAGCAAAAATCTTATGTTTTACATGTGTTTCCTGGGTTTATCCAGATGATAGAGACTCAGTTTAATACTAAAGTTTGCAAATGAACTGAATTTTATCAATCTTTACTTAGATAAAGGCATTCATGCATATCATTCATGTCCAAAGACTTCTGAACAAAATTCTGTTTGTGAAGGAATCTAATGGAGCTTTCCTGGTGGTTCTAGTGTATGTTGATGATATTATGATTGCCAATACAGATGATGATGCAGTGATTGAGTTAAAACATCAGTTGAGCTCTGCTTTTCCAGTTAAGAGATATGGGTCCTCCAAAGTTCTTCCTTGGTATTGAGATTGCAAGGTCTGAAGCTGGTATTTCTTTAAACCAACGGAAATATGTTTTGGATTTATTGGCTGCTACTGGTTTCTCAGATTGCAAACCTTCCTCTATACCTATGGAACCTAATCAGAAGATGTCTAAAGATGATGGAGTCATACTTGAAGATTCAAAACAGTACCGCAAAGTGGTTGGCAAACTTCAGTATTTGACGATCACAAGACCTGACATCACTTTTACGATTTCAAAGTTAGCTCAGTATTCTGCTGCTCCAAGAGATGTTCATCTTCAGGCTATTCATAAAGTGCTGCGATACTTGAAAGGTTCAATTGGACAAGGTCTTTTCTATGGCACATAAGCTAACTTTGACCTTAGGGTTTCTCATATTCGGATTCTGGAGCTTGCCCTGATACTAGAAGATCAGTCACTGGATATACAATGTTCATTGGAGATTCTTTGGTATCATGGAAGTCTAAGAAGCAATCCATAGTATCTTTGAGCTCTGCTGAAGCAAAGTATAGAACCATGTGTATGGAAACAAATGAACTGATTTGGTTAAGTCAGCTTTTAAAGGATTTTCGCATTCTTTTCTCACCTCTAGCTTACTTCTATTGTGATAACATTGCTGCAATGAATATTGCTAGCAACTCTGTTTTCTATGAAATGACTAAACACATAGAGTTTGACTGCCATAAGGTGAGAGAAGCGATTGAGCATGGTATCATCAAGACCATGTATGTGTGGACAGATAACCAACTTGCAGATGTGTTGACCAAAGGTCTCTATCCATCTCCATTTCGGAAAATATAGGCAAGATGGATGTCCATAACATTTATGTACCTTCATCTTGAGGGGGGCTATCAATTGTATAACACTGGTTATATTCGGTTTAATTATTTTGTGATTTGGTTTCGGTTTACTGGGTTTGGTAATTGTATATATACCTTGTAAATCAGTCGTGTATAGTTTGATGAGAATAAGAAACCATTTCATATTTCTCTTTGTTCAACAACGCTATTAGCATAAAAAAGATTGCTCATGAGATAAACGAAGACCAGTGGAAACCACATTAGGCATGTTCCTGTTATGATTCTGCAACAACTCGCTCAAATCGATAACTTGCGATGGTTTTGACGGTCGAGGGTTCATCGGAGCAGCCGTCGAGAATTCCATATAATCCACCGACGAAGCTTCTCTTGATCGCTTTCTCGAATCAACTGTTAGACGAGACTTCACAAAATCAGAGAAGGAGAAGACTTCACATCAAAATGAGGCTTCAACTTCAACATCTGGCCCAACATCAATCATCAATACGCATGCCCAACAGAAGCCCACCAAACCAAAAGCAGCAACAACTACTCTGAAGAAAAGCAGAGCAACAAACTTCCGTACATCACAAGAAGACACAAAAATGCAGCTTAACAATAGATTTGCACCTCTCTTGGATCACGAGCCATGAGCTGTCAGTGACACCTGCCCTTAGTCTAGAATGTTCCCCTTGCTGTATAAATAGACGCATGATGTAAACACTAGTTTTTATCCAAGAAATGAATTTGCAAAGTTAACAAATCTCTATGATTTTCTTAAGTTTACGCTTTGTCTTCTCCTAACTTACATGGTATCAGAGCACATAAGATCTTGTAGTGACCATCTTAGATTTTGATTTTTCGATCTGATTTTTATTTCTAGAGTCTCTGATTCTCGTTCTCAAAACAAGACCAGCAGCAGCGCAAAAGTTGACCACAAGTCAGCTGTCGCTTAAGCTTCAAAACAGAGTTTGAAAAGCATGATTCAACAGTGAGCGAGTGAACGTGATCTCCGTGAAGTAGTGAGAAGTCAAAATCTAATTTCAGACCATGGTCAGTTTAAAACAGAGGTCCAATATCTTTATCTATCTCTTCATCCATGGTAATTAGTATGTTCTTTTATCTAAGACAGAGCAAGGAATAGAACGTCATTTGATAGATTGAAAAACACATGTTGGATATTGTCTATTTGGTGGTTATGTTGAATGGTTTTAGATCTATATGTCTGGAATTGTGAAGCTAGGAAGATATATGACAATATTGGATTTGTTATGGATTGGATTGTGGCTGCAAGTTTCTGATTTTTGCTTAATGCACACAAAGTGTTCGAGAAAATGCCTAAGAAAAAAGGGTTGTTCGATGCATTATGTTGTTGGCTGAGGGATAAGAAGCGAGAGTGAGTGAGGCTTCAATAGGTGTGGGAAGATTATTATTTTTCATCATGAGATAGCTTAGGGGAGTTAAACGGGTAAAGAAACCCGGACTCTTCGTGAGACAAAAATGTCAAAAAAACCTGAAAAGTTCTCACACTAATTACTATTCTCTTTGCTGAATAAATAGTCATCTATCTACTTCATGGATTTTCAATTACTCAAGCTCCTACCAAGCCACATTCATTTGCATTTCACTTTTACCTAGCTAATGCTCAAAGTAGATTGCGAATTCAAACTTGGCAGCTTCGTCTTCACCCGCCGCCAAGTTTGAAGGGGAGTATTAGAGCAAATAGATAAGCCCAAAATATTGTCTCATATTGAGCCCATTAGCCCATGTGTTTAGGGTTTTCCGCAAGATAGATTCAGATATATTTGTGTAATGAGAAGAAGAAGAGATGTAACTTTGGGAGTTGCAATTTGTGCAACTCTGTTCTTCTTTGCTTATGAAAATCAATTTGAAACATTTGTGTTCTTGGTGACAAAGCTAAAAGCTTCTTCCTTTCCTTTATTTTTAGCACTCCGAAGGAATTGCTCGAACTTGAGCTTCCATGAGAGATAGTTAGTGTCATTAAGCTTCAGAGTAACCACCTGAGTGATGGAGAGAGTAGTCGGAACAAAGTTGGTCTGTAGAGGAGCAGACAAAAGCTGAGCCTAATAGAGTGGCGGTTGAGGAACCGATAAAACGACTGGAGGAGGAGTGGGAATCACCGGCGGTGGTGGGACAATCGGTGGAGTATCAGCGGAAGAAGAGGCGTGTGCTGGAGTGGAAGAGCCCTCCATGGCTCTGATACCATGTAAGTATATCTAATGCAAGAAGGATTATAGCTCCATAGAGCTTTATGGAAACTGATTATAGCTCATGGAGATTTATTGTCAAAAGAAAGTAAAAGGAAGGGAAGAACTCGTGCAAACTCTTCTCTTCCCCTAGTATCATTTTCTGATTCCGATTGGGGATCATGTCCTCTTACACGTCGTTCTCTTACGGGGGTATGTGATGACGCTAGGTGGTTCTCCCATCTCTTGGAAAACAATTAAGCATAAAGTTGTTTCGTCCTCTTCGGATGAGGCAGAGTATCATGCGATGGCTGATACATTGCGTGAAGTCAAGTGGATTCGTCAAGTTTTGCTTTTCTTTGGGCTTCCGCAAGATCGCCCAATTCCTCTCTATTGTGACAATTAATCTGCGTTAAACATGGCTGCTAATCCGGTTTGTCATTAACGGACAAAACACGTAGAAATTGATTGTCATCAAACTCGTGATGCTGTCAAAGATGGCGTGATTTCAACGGCTTATATTCGAACATCTGAACAGCCAGCTGATGCGTTTACTAAATCTCTTGGGAAAACTCAGCTTCTTCATCTCTTTAGCAAGTTGGGCATTCGCGATCTACATGCGCCAACTTGAAGGGGGAAGTATAGAGAATATATGATATATCATGGTTTTTACCCTGTTTAGGCCATGATATAAGTCCTTTTTATAGAGTCTTTCTAGTGTTTTGTAGTCTTTTAGAGTCTTTCACAGGTCTTAGCACGAATTGGAGCATAATTGGAATTATTGGAGTTCTTTGTAGCATTCTGGAGCGAAAGTGAAGTCTGATGATTAAGTGTCCGATCTGAACGATAAGCATCGATCGATACCCCCTGGTATCGATCGACACCCAACGGAGAAATCATGGGCCGCGACATTTTATGAAGTTTTGGAGAATTGCAAAAGTGCCCAGAAGTCTCTGATAATTACAAGAAGACCCCAAGTCGTGATTTATGTTATAAATAGGGTTTTACAGCCACTTGTATAGGCTATGCTTTATTTTACTTGAGTTTAAGAGAGATTTTGGTGAGAGATACAATTCTGATTTCCCTTCGTCCGAGATCAGATCTCAAAACCTTGTTTCTCTTTCTGATTTTATATAGATTATTTTATTCAAACATGTTTATTAATTTAATCTCCATGTCTGAGTAGATCTCTTGTTAGGTTTGGGGATTCTCATTAGGGATTTCTTTGAATGCTAGGTTGATTAGTTATTTAGGGTCCATAATCTGAATTAGTTCTTCACCTTAGGTTGTTCTCAAAGCTAATTCTAGATTGATCACCTAGAACTTAGATCTTAGGATAATTGATTAGGCACGATAATGCAAATAATTACCTGATAGAACTAGGGTGAGCAAATTGATTATTCGCAAAGAAATTTGGTTTAATTGATTTGTGAACATATCAAACTTGAAATTAAGGCTGATTTATTCTTAGGGATTTGCAAAGAAATTTGGGATTCTGAAGTTTAGATTTAGATAGTTTTCGCAACGACAGTTGGTTAACTATGCATTAGTGATTTGAGTTCTAGAACCGTGCTTAACCTGAACCCTGATTAGTTAGTTTATTTCCATTCATTGATTTCCTGAGAAATATCTCTGAACCTATCTTTTCCCAATTGAATTACAATCTAGTTTACTGCTTCCTGCTTTCTGTTTTAAACTGAATTGCTTAAGCTTAGCCTGATACTATAATTTATTGAGTGATTTCTGTGGATCTTTGTGTTCGACCCCTAGCTAGACTACAACTACTGCTTTAGTACTGTTAGGGTATTAAATTGAGCATATCAATTTTGGCGCCGTTGCCGGGGATCCAATTTCACCATTCGATTGTAGCTGTCGAGTTTCGACTAAGCCCGTCAGTATCGATCGATACTACCTAGTATCGGTCGATACCGAGGCAATTTTTCTTGTTGATGTCGATCGATACCATCAGTATCGGTCGATACTCTTCGTGACTTTGGTTACTTACGTTCTTGATCTTAGTGTTTCAGGTGCATGCCTGTTCGTGGAACAAGAAGAAACAAGAGCACTCAGCTGGTCAATCTTTCGTTAGAGGAACTAGCACGTTTAGAACGCACAAACAGAAAGATAAAGCATACATCAAGGATGAACAACCCTGTGATTTTAAGATTTGATGAAGCTGGTGTCTTGAGAGACCAACAGGGTCATGTGTGCAATGAAGGAGGGCAGCGACTTGATGAGGCTGGAAACATCATTGTCCCTGCTCCTGTTGCTGAGATTGTCGCGCCAGCTGGGCGCGCCAACGCTGGGAATGCTGCAGGTGATCGAGCTAGAACACTTGGCGAGCATAACAGGCCTGATCAGTTCTTTGCCAATCGAGCTGCGATTCGCATACCGACTTTTCAGAGGAATGACTTCGAGCTGAAGCC
>PKML01043620.1:78623-107071 GCA_002933935.1 Eutrema yunnanense | reverse complement strand
ATTTGGTTTAATTGATTTGTGAACATATCAAACTTGAAATTAAGGCTGATTTATTCTTAGGGATTTGCAAAGAAATTTGGGATTCTGAAGTTTAGATTTAGATAGTTTTCGCAACGACAATTGGTTAACTATGCATTAGTGATTTGAGTTCTAGAACCGTGCTTAACCTGAACCCTGATTAGTTAGTTTATTTCCATTCATTGATTTCCTGAGAAATATCTCTGAACCTATCTTTTCCCAATTGAATTACAATCTAGTTTACTGCAACCTGCTTTCTGTTTTAAACTGAATTGCTTAGCTTAGCCTGATACTATAATTTATTGAGTGATTTCTGTGGATCTTTGTGTTCGACCCCTAGCTAGACTACAACTACTGCTTTAGTACTGTTAGGGTATTAAATTGAGCATATCAATATATTACCCGTATATTTATCTTCTTGTATATACCATAGGATTCTCTTTGTAACGATAAATACTCTATTCATCGAGGAGAATAAGACAAGTCCTTTCCACCGCTTTTGACAAGATATCTCTTGGTTTTATTCCTTTTTAAACGAATGAGGGAAATTGGAGATGAAGAAGAGAGGAGATTGATGCAGAGTTAGAGAGAGAGATAAAAGTTCGATAAAGAATTTTTGGGTTTTCGGGGACCCGAATGGTTCTCGGGTAAAACACGAACATAACCGAAACCCGAATCAAATTTGAAGAGGAACCATTCAGATTATATCAAAGAACAGAATCCGAACCGAACCACATTTTTTGGGTCGAGTTTTATGCCCAGGGCTAGTTGTCATTATGGCCTGTCGACAAATTTAATATTTATTTTGACTAAAGACTAAAAATCAGGAAGAGTACTAGCCAAATTGGTTTATTTTCGTGTGCCTCTTTTTGATTGCGCGTAACAAATTTCTTTGTTTCTTCAAAAAATATTGAAATAAATAATTTTACTTTTCATTTAGGTTGGTTCCAAGTTCCAACTTTGAGTAATTTAGTTTGAGAGAAATCAAAATATATTTTCCTTCTCATATATTACACAATTAACAGTTTACAAAGAAGTGTAATCCACTTAGTTTGGGAAGAGAAGGTAGCCATGCATCGGCTTTAACGTGTAGAAAGATGATTGAAAGAGAATTGATGATATGCGTTTTTATTTTTTCTTTTGCCAATGTTATAGTACTGTGTAGCTTAGTTTATACATCATTAAGTGTTATTTTCTTAACTTGATTGGGTTAGCATTCATTTTGTTGCCAATACTGGATTGGGTCAATCGCTTACAGATTTGCGAGCACAATTCGACGCTTCGTTTTCCGACTTGTTGGAACGTATCCATTATGGGTGTACTCCCGAGATGATTGTCACTGCGGCTCGAATGGAGTTGACGCTAGGTGTTGCAAATTTCTTAACGCACTTGCATATGGTGAGATGTTCCTTCGGCCTTAATACAGGAGCGGAGACGGAAGCAGAACAAGCTATTTTGAAGAAGATGGTGATCTTCTGGGAATGTCTGTACCGAAAGTTCTCGGTGGAAGATAATTCCAAGACTCCAAGTAGAAGCCTTATCCAACAAATTGAGTATCCTTTAACCTTTTGTAGCAACGTGCCCAAGGTTTCTTTTGCCCGATCAAGAAATATCTGGACACTTATCTCGGGAGCACACCCATAAGGGATACGTTCCAACAAGTCGGAAAACGAAGCGTCGAGTTGTGCTCGCAAATCTGTAAGCGATTGACCCAATCCAGTATTGGCAACAAACAGAATGCTAAGCCAATACTGGAGCTTCGCATAGAGATCCAACTTACTAAATAATTAGCTTATCAGATTCTAATAATATCCGGTGTTTGGCTTGGTGCTTTGTGAAATTTTGTGTTGCAGCGGCAGCACTACAGTTGAATTATCGGTTTTAATTTTAAGTTTTATTCTTTTATTTAATCGTTGGATTTTCTTTTTCTAATCCCTTTAGGAGTAAGTTGTTGTTATTTTTATCCTAGTCGTTTGTGGCTAGGATTTGTGCTTATATAAGCTTAGCTTAGGTCTTCTTAGTGAGATAGTTCAGATATTAATTAATCAAAAAAGAGTTTCTTTTATTGACTTGTTTTCGATTTTTATTAAGTTCATCGAGCAGGAAGTCAGTCTCAAGATTCCTTGATTGAGCGAGAGCAGGTTTCAAGCGATTGAACAAATCACTTGATTGAGCTACCGTTTTATTTTTGTTCTACAGAATATAGAATATGTATTTTGCCTAGTAGTTAAGAAAATTTTAGAAAATCTAGGATAGTGGGCACCAAAACAGAAAAATCTTTGTTTTTTCCTTTTCATTCACGTTTTTTTACAGCAACTACATTGACTTTTATACGTTAAAATGTTATTCATGATATCTCAAAACATCTTTACTATTAAAACATATAAGGTATAAATACATATAAGATTATAATTTATGTGGATAACTATTATACAGTTGACAAACAAGTCATAGTGCAATATTAATAAAAAATGTATTTTATTTTATATTTAAATTTAATTCCGAAAATTTAAAATATTAATTTAGATTACTTTCGATTTTCTTAAATATAGGTTAGATTACTTACCAAAAATCACAAAAATCAGTTATTGTTGTATATTTACCAAAATAATAAATCGGATATTAATTTAGATTTAATTTAAATATTCAAATTGAAATAATATTCTCAATTTAGGGGTGGGCATTTCGGTTTAATTTCGGGTTCGGTTCGGGTTCGGTTCGGTTCGGTTAATTCGGGTTGAATAAAACTCTAACCGAACTCAACCGAAATAAGTTTGGTTNTTCGGTTTAAAAAAAATCAACTTATAAAAACAAGAATCTTAACGAAACGTAAACAAAACGAAGTCATAAAAAAAACCATTCCCTAAAATCTTAAAACCAAACTGAAAGTATTCCATTTAATCAAAATTAAAAAAAAAATTAAAAGATTTATGGTTTTGTCTTTCCATGCCACTAAAATGAATATACAACAAGTCAATAACTTAAATATAAGCTAATTATACAAGTTAATGTTTATTCATCTCTTATATGACTCATTATAGGCTTATATCATTAATATAAAACTATCACCATATGTGTTATTATTTTTTTATATTATTAATTAACTAATTAACAAAAACACATTGGTTTATCGGTTCGGTTCGGTTTTAAACCGAACCAAACCGAACCGTTCGGGTTGAGAAAAACTTCAACCAAATGGTTGGGTATTAACTATGGTTTGGTTTGGATCGGTTTGAGTTCGGTTTGGTTCGGTTGGTTCGGTTCGGTTCGGTTAAAATGCCCACCCCTAATTCTCATCATAAACAAATATGTTATTGTATGTTTTTATCATAATCAATCACCCTAAAAGTTCAAATATTCGAAATTAGTAAATATTTATATTATACGGTAATATGATGGGCAGGTTAGGGTTATGTTTTTATAATCGCGATTTTTTGCGGGTTAGTTTGTCAAAACATCCAAGATATTAGGTTGATATTGGAGGCAGATTAAAAAAACGGGTTAACCAATTTTAACACTCATAAATATGTAGATTGGTTGTATAGTAATTTAAATTCACATAATAACAAGAGAAAATTACCCAGAATAACACTAATCTTTAATGTAATTACTAGAATAACACCCCCGAAACCGAGTTGACTAGAATAACACAACTCTTTTGTTAAAAGACAGAAACCCCTTATTTGAATTCTTTATTTACAGAATTGCCATTTTGATTTCTTTTTTACAGAAAAAAATAAAAATATAAAACTAAAAAAAAACCCCTTCTCTCCCTTAAATCTATTCAGACACAAAAAAAAAATCGTGCCTCCCCTCGCCCTCGCCACGCCTCGCCCTCGCCGCGCCTCGCCCTCGCCGCGCCTCGCCCTCGCCGCGCCGCGCCTCGCCTCGCCCCCGCCTCACCTCTCCCGCGCCTCGCCTCGCCTCGCCCTAGCCGCCATAACCAGCGACTCGCCGCCCTCGTTCTCGTTCATCATTGTCGTCGCCGTCATCGTCTATTTTCTTTTTCTCTCTCTCTCTGTGACTTTTCGTCTTCCTCTTAGATGCAGACTTGTTTTCATGTGTTGCAGACTTGTTTTCATGTGTTGCAGACTTGTTTTCATGTGTTGCAGACTTGTTTTCAGCGTCCATAATTGTCCTCGTCGTCCTCGTTCATCATTGTCGTTGCCGTCATCTTCTATTTTCTCTCTCTCTCTCTCGCGTCTTTTCATCTTCCTCTTAGATGCAGACTTGTTTTCATGTGTTGCATACTTGCTTTATTCCGCAGACTTGTTTTATTGTTGTGTTGCAGACTTGTTTTATTGTTGTGTTGCAGACTTGTTTTTTTGTTGTGTTGCAGATTTGTTTTATTCCTTACAGACTTGTTTTATTGTTGTGTTGCAGACTTGTTTTATTGATGTGTTGCAGACTTGTTTTATTTGTTGCAGACTTGTTTTATTTGTTGCAGACTTGATTTATTGTTGTGTTGCAGACTTGTTTTATTGTTGTGTTGCAGACTTGTTTTATTTGTTGCAGACTTGTTTTATTTGTTGCAGACTTGTTATATTGTTTCGTTGCAGACTTGTTTTATTTGTTGCAGACTTGTTTTATTTGTTGCAAACTTGTTTTATTGTTGTGTTGCAGACTTGTTTTATTGTTGTGTTGCAGACTTGTTTTATTTGTTGCAGACTTGTTTTATTGTTGTGTTGCAGATTTGTTTTATTTGTTGCAGACTTGTTTTATTTGTTGCAGACTTGTTTAATGTGTTGTGTTGCAAACTTATCTTCTTACTTTTGTTTTGCAGCATATGGTCTCCTCCATGCATTTGTTACGGAAGAGGTCTCTCCGAGTACCTACCCCATTCCAGGCAGAAAGAATTGCCTTCATTGACCAATGGTTTGTCGACTTATAGAAAATCGACTATAAACAGTTTGCCAGACTTGTTTAATTTGTTGCAGACTTATTATAACCTTCTTGCAGACTTGTTGTTGCAGACTTGTTTCATATGTTGCAGACTTATATTGACAGTGTTGCAGACTTGTTATATTGACAGTGTTGCAGACTTGTTTCATTTGTTGCAGACATAAATTAAGAAAATTTCTTCCCTTTCTTGAATAGTAAACTATGTTTATTAGGTATTGTAAATTTGGAAACAAAGTCATCATACAAATAAAAATACAAAACCACACGAGTCTTTAAACCATAATACAAAGTGAATAAAAATTCACATTGCACATGTACGCACATTATGTCCACTTTGTTTGCAATTGGAGCAAATGTGTTGCTTCCTCGGGATTTTCTTCTCCATCGCTTTCTCCAACGCAGATTTGTATCTATCATTNNATAAACAAAACAAGTCTGCAATAAACAAAACAAGTATACGACAACTAACCAAAATAAGTCTGCAACAAAACAAAATAAGTCTGCAATGAACAAACAAGTCTGCAATAAACAAAACAAGTCTGCAATAAACAAAACAAGTCTGCGACAACTGACCAAAATAAGTCTGCAACAAAACAAAATAAGTCTGCAATGAACAAACAAGTCTACAATAAACAAAACAAGTCTGCAATAAACAAAACAAGTCTGCAATAAACAAAACAAATCTGCGACAACTGACCAAAATAAAACTGACCAAAATAAGTCTGCAACAAAATAAGTGCAGTGGCATTTTTCGTAAATTTGTTACTTATAAGGGACATATTAAGTCTGCAACACATTGAATAAGTCTGCAACACATTGGATAAGTCTGCAATGACCAACACATTGAATAAGTCTGCAACGCATTCAATAAGTCTGCATAACATAACAAGTCTGCGACAAACAAAATGTTATTCTAGTCAGAAAACAAGTCTGCAACACAGTCTAATAAGTCTGCAGTTTTTAATGCCACGTAAGCAATTTAAAAATAAGTCTGCGACGTTAAGCATTAAATCTGCGACATTGTAAATAAATCTGCGACAAGCGATGTTATTTCAGTAAGACATTTCATGTGTCGCAGGCTTGTCTTCTTGTCGCAGATTTTCCAAAAGTCTGCAACAAAGCATTTAAGTCTGCAACAAACAGTTGCAGATTTGTTATAAGTCTGCATAACAAGTCTGCAAATGAACATAAGTCTGCGACAAAGGGAATAAATCTGCGTAATAAGTCTGCAATCAAAACAAGTCTGTGCAGACTTATTAAGTCTGCAACAAAGCACATTAAGTCTGCGTCGAAAAGTCTGCAACACGCATAATAAGTCTGCAACATTGAAAAATAAGTCTGCATAACAAGTCTGCAAAACAAGTCTGCATAACAAGTCTGCAGATGTTTGCAGACTTAATAAGTCTGCAACATTGAAAAATAAATTTGCATAACAAGTCTGCATAACAAGTCTGTGCAGACTTAATCTGAAAAACGTGGTGGCATTTTTGTAAATAACTCAAACTTTTGCTTACGTGGAAATAATTTCGTAATGGCAGTTTCGTAATTACGTTATTCCTAACAAGCGAAAATAAGGGTAAAATGGGCCAAAAACAGACATTTTCCTTCTCAATTATTATGTGTCATTCTAGTCCTTAGCCAATTTATAAGTGTCATTCTAGTTTTTTTCCCTAATAACAAAGTTTACAAAATGGGTCAGAAAATTTGGATATCTAATATTAGTAATTTTGAATTATACATATCATACCATAAATATATTTTCCCATGCAATGTAAAAAAACATAAATGACAAAAACCAATAAAAATTGTACCTCGCCCTCAATGTGGGTTAAAATTTGTCCAAATAAATAAATTTCTTATTTCTTAAAATTATGTTTACATAATGAAGTTATGCCTAAATGAAATCCTGTTATAAAAATTTATATTATTACATTACGCGCATGTGAGAATCTAGTTGTTTTTAAATCGTGATGAGACAAGAATAAATTTCACATTATTGTTTTCAGATTTCTGTCAACTTTAGAAGTTTAAGTTTACAAATTTATGATTTTTTTGTCAAATTACATAATTCTATCTTTCCACAATTTTAAGTCAACTTTTTTTTTTAATTTTCTTCTGTAACAGTGTTTCATTTTCTGAAAATAGATCAATCTACGGTGTCAAATGCTATGTTAGAATCACAGTGAGAAGGAGCCAATAAATTACGTATTAATTTAGACATCACATTACACTTAATAGTAGTAACCTGCATAAGATTCCGAGGAAGTAACGAAAAAAGGCAAGGATCAAAGAAAGACTTAAAAGTCTAACAAAGAGAAGTACATGAAAGAAACACACAAGAGAAGAAAATCGGTTGATGAGCTTTGGTCTCTTCTCTATAGCTTTTATTCCCTCTTGAATTTGGAGAGAGCTCTCTTCCGCTGCCCAAGCATGTACCTGTACATGTGTGGACTACCTGCAACATCTCAAACCCCAATTCCAAACAATGAAAGACAAAATTAGCCGTGGATCAGAACCAAACAGATTCAAGGCATATGATCTAAGAAAGGTCAACTGAGTTTGCGCCTGGGACATAGATTGCAAGGACGATTATCGTTGCATAGAAGTAGTCGATTGAGAAGTTCAATGTGTTAGGCATCCTAATGATGTACATCTCGGATGTCTGGCCAAAAGCATCAAGGTTCAGTCGATCAATGGAAGGCAAAAAATACACAAAGGAAACATATAATAAAGGTTTCATGGTTCAAAGAAAAGGTTGAGCGTGTTGTTGTGTTACCTTGATGTGTGGTAAGGCAAGGTAGATAAGACCTACTAAACTGGTGATACCGGTAGGGTATAGCAACAAAAAGCTGCTGTATCTGAACAGATTAAACGAAAGGAACAAAAATGAGATCACGTTAACCAAGGTGTATTCAAGTGCATATGAATTGCATACCTGAGCCACAAGTGCCACAAGTGCCATGAAGGTGCAAAGCCAAGAGCTTCCGTAAGACCAAAGAAGGAGTAGGGAATCATCCAATTCCAAGCATTCAAACCAGGTTATTTTCCAGCTGAAGCACATGATACTAAAAGGAATCTACTAGGGCAAGACTTGAACCAAAATGGAGTGAAGAGCAAGAAATGATCTTTAAGGCTCAATATTAATTTTAAGACCTACTTCACTGGTGATACCGGAATTGACAGCAATAACAAAAAGAAAAGGAAGATTGAAATTGATAAATCTCCGACTTACTTTAGAGCGCGACCCTCGACGACGATGGTACTGAGCATCGTCAAATCCTTCGTCTGCTTAGCTTCTTCTTGCGACTTATAGAGCTGAGCCTTGAGCTCCAAGATCGAGGAAGGACCCACACCTTCGATGGCGCGATGCTTCTTCAGCATGATAGAAGATTCTGTTATCCATCCCAGCGATTCAACTACCACTCTATTCCTCGTCTCCTCTTCGCCTTCCATCTTCTTCTTCTTCTCCTCCTCTCTCTCTCTCTGGTTCGCTAAACTCAGAGGTTAAGCTTGGATGGAAGATTATGCACACATTCCACCCAAGATTGAATCAAAATTAAATCCGATGGGCTTTTTTCCTTCTTACTGTTGGGCCTGTCTTCGTTTGATGCCCAAACTTAACCCCGCGTGTTGACGTCACCTCCCCCAAAAAAATTGAGAATCACAAAAATATTTTAATTTTTTTTTCTTTTCGACGAAAACATATATTCATTAAAGATGTAATGTTGAAGTTACATAATCTCTGTGGAGATGATGGGTTAACCAAACAGGGATATTAATACAATTTGAATAGAAAGTGTTATTTTGTGGTGCATTCTTCGCCAAAGAATGAGCCGGAACGTTACAGTTTCTCAGTACGCTTTGGAAAATAATATTGTTGAATTTGTTTCCCCATCGTAAAATTTTCAAACCGAGATTGTGGATTCCATAGTCTTCTTCTTCACCATTTAGATGTCGAGCCAGATTTGAGCAATCACCCTCGAAAATAACTTTCCGATAACCCATATAATATGTGTTTTGAATTGCCATTAGAAGAGCTTTCCCTTCAGCCTCAAGAGCACACGATGCTGTTCCAAGAGCCGATGATCCCCAAAAAGAAGCAATACCATCGTTATTTCGTACAATCCATCCACCTGAACATTTTGAAGTAGATATGTCATAAGCCGCATCGTAATTACATTTGAACATATCCAAAGGAGGTCGTTTCCACGATGGTAACTCATGATCTCCATCTTTCAAAATCTGAGCTTGATTTATCTGAGAAGATCTGGTGATATTTGTGGCATCAATCCATTCTTGTACATCTGTCTTTGAATATAGCACATCTTTTGAAGGGCGTGGAAACTGTTTATTGAAGATGAGGTTGTTACGAGACTTCCAGATACGCCACAAGAGCCAAAATGGAAGAAGTTGTTGTTGTAGAGATAGACTCTGAATGTTGTAGAACTCCACTAACTCCTTTATATTTTCTTCACATTCTGTAGATGGTTGAGACAGACAGTGTATTGGAAGATTTGCTAGTCTCCAAACCATTTTTGAAACTGGGCATTCAAAAAACATGTGATTCAGAGTCTCTTAAGCTAGCCCACACCTCTGGCAAGTCGAGTCTACATGATACCTCGAGTTTGAAGTCTAGTTGAAGTTCCTATTGCCTTTGAAACAACACGCCATAAGAAATGTTTCAATTTTGGTTGAATGGGTAACTTCCATATCTTCATTTTCAGGTTCGGATCCCTGTGAGAAAGTTGTATAGCCACACCATCTGGTTATGCCATCCCTCTTGCCAAATAATAACCTGTTTTAACTGAGTATTCGCCATTTTTAGAGTAATGCCAAATCACTTTGTCGACCTCTGGTTCTTGTGAAAGAAACAGAGATTGTGCCCTAACTTTATCTTCGTTCACCAAATTTTCTTGTAAAACGTCTTCATTCCAGCTCCTCCCTTTGTTCGAGGTATTAATGAGATCTTTCACTAACAAATAATCTGAAAACACACCTCTTGCAGGTCTTGGTGGGTCTATTGGGATCCAATTATCTTGAAAAACTTTGATATTCTCTCCCAAACCAACATTGTATCGGATTCCTTTCTTTAGAAGATCTAAGCCCACCAAGATAGAAGACCATCCAAAGGATTGTTGTTTCTGAGCATGAGCATCTAAGACTGATCCATCACAATAATACTTAGCTTTGAATAATCTCGCAAAGAGAGAATTTGGATGTCGTAAGAGTCTCCAAGCTTGCTTTGCTAGTAAAGCGTCATTGAATTTTTCTAAATCTCTAAAACCCAAGCCACCATCTTTTTTAGATAATTGCAACTTTTTCCAAGCAACCCATGGGATCCCCTTCTTGTCTTCATTTTTCTCCCACCAGAAACGTGAAATGAGACTAGTAATTTCATGTACCACTTGAGATGGAATCTTGAAACATGACATTGAATAAACCGGCATGGAAACAGCCACATATTTTAGTAAAACCTCTTTTCCAGCAGGTGACAATAGCTAGTTTGCAGCTCCATGAAGACGTTCTTTTTTTAACAGCATCAATTATGTAATTAAACATCTCTGATTTTTTACGCCCAAACTGTTCTGGTAGTCCCAAATATTTGCCACCACCACCCTGATTATTAATTCCAAGGATGCCTTTTAAACTTGTAAAAGACTCTAAAACACTACAAAACAATAGAAAGACTCTATAAAACAAACTTATATCAAGGCTTAAACGAGGTAAAAACCATGATATATCGTATATAATTTTTGAAACTTAATGAGTGATTTAAGTGGAAGCCCTTTAGTCCATGTGGTTGACCAAAAGGTTCAGTAATGCTTCTACACCAGGAGGTCCGGGTTTGAATTCCTAGAAGACACAATTTCTGCAGATTAATTGAGATAAACTTATAAGAAAATCTTCAGCGTGGTACAAATGGAGCCATTCATCGTGATCGTGAATCGTTGTGGAGCAGATAACGTTGTTCGTTGTAGAATTGTCCTTGTAATAGTTCTCTCATAATTTGTTCAGTGTTAAAAAAAAAAGAGTGATCTAATAATACTTGATTTTGCTTGGATTTTTTTTAATCAATTAAAATACATAAACCAATTACTCCAACTTAGATTTGTCATTTGCTACTGTAAACAAAAGTTTATATACAAAAAAATGGATACAAATGGTAGTTATTAGTATAACTAATAAAATAGATATGAGTGAGATATAAATGAGTGGAATAAAGAAACAAATTCCTCCAATTCTCATGCAAGATAGTAGAGTAATGTTTTTCTACCAAATTTGTTCAATTTGTTCAATTTTTTTAGTGTACTGAGAGTTGAATAATTTTCCACACTTTTCAACCCAAATACTACAACTTTAGAGAAATACACATTCCTTTAATTTATTCAATCTAAATAGTAAAAAAATTAGAGAAATGTTTAATTCTACCAATTTTTGTAAAATTTAAATATATAATCATTTGCATCCCATGGTTTACTGGTTTGGGTGGAGGCTGAGAAGAAGAAGTTGACACTTGAATTCTCACTAATTCACGCTACCTTTGTGGGGTTTACTTTGTCTTCCCGTTTGTGTTGATTTTGTTCTAATTTGATTCCTAACAAAAAAAAGAAAGAAGAGAAGATAGTATATTGACAACGAAACCAAGGAATACAACATTCCCCTATCTCTCTTACCCCTGGAACAAACCAATAACAAAAGCCTAATAAAAACTTCTCCTTGATTGCTTCACATGAAGAGCTTATTTAAACTCAAATGAAATACACATAAAAAGAAACTACTTGATAAAATCATAATCACATATCAATCACCTTCCAATAATATAATTAATTATTCCCCCCAAATCATTCTTACCATTGAATTAACAATAAGATTGATAGAGTGTACGGAGGATGAGGTACATGGTCAAACAAAAAATAAATTGTTTTATAGTTGAAGAAAAGAAACCGCACGGAAGAGATAAGTGAATAAGGTAGTTGGGACAGAGAAGAAAGCATAATCACTCTCCTTCAAGATATATAACTCAGAAGGTGGCCACTTTTCCACTAAACGGTCTTGACTAATGGATTAGGCCCATATAGAACAGTTCTACCACCCTATGAGCATCTATGCCAAATAGTTCCACCTGCACTATGCTGAAGATTTCTTGTAAGCGGATTTCCATTAATTTGCATAAATGTTAATAAATCGCATTCTCTGGTATTCGAAACTCAGATCTCCTGATGTAGAATCATTAATGAACTCTTAGTCAACTATTGGGCCAAGTGGGTTTCCACAAACTTTAGTTTTTATGATAATTTTTTGTTTAATTTTTTTTTTTTACTTTTCTTTTTAGGATTTTAATATATTGTTTAAACCGGAAATCAAGCCACTAAAGAAAGAGTTTAAAGGAAATCACGAAGAAAAGGCAAACAAAAATAAAGAAATTATAACAATAAGAAATAGCAATTTACTATTTTTGTTTAGAATTACAATTGTATAAATAGACTTCTATCGATCTCTATCTCTCTCTGAAACCCTAATTAGTCATTCGCCTTACTTTTCCTATCGATCTCTATCTCTCAGTATTTCCTTGGGATTTGATAGTTTGTTGTGGCGATTTAAAACCAAGATTTGATATTGATTTTAACGTTTCTTAGGAAAAAAATGTCCAGTCCGACGGAGAATGAATTGCAAAAAGGTATATATTACTCTAGTCATATCACAACGTTTTTGTGCTATTTGAGTAATTGTCTCAACAAAAAACAAATTGTTTTATAGTTGAAGAAAAGAAACCGCACGGAAGAGATAAGTGAATAAGGTAGTTGGGACAGAGAAGAAAACATAATCACTCTCCTCCGAGATATATAACTGAGAAGGTGTCCACTTCTCCACTAAACGGTCTTGACTAATGGATTAGGCCCATATAAAATAGTTCTACCACCTTATGAGCATTTACGCCAAATGGTTCCACCTGCACTATGCTGAAGATCTCTTGTAAGCGGATTTCCATTAATCTGTATAAATGTTAATAAATCGCATTCTCTGGTATTCGAAACTCAGATCTCCTGATGTAGAATCATTAATGAACCCTTAGTCAACCATTGGGCCAAGTGGACTTCCACAAACTTTAGTTTTCAAGATAATTTTTTGTTTAATTTTTTTTTGTTTACTTTCCCTTTTAGGATTTCAATATATTGTTTAAACAGGAAATCAAGCCACAAAGTAACGAGTTTAAAAGAAATCACGAAGAAAAGGCAAACAAAAATAAAAGAAATTATAACAATAAGAAATAACAATTTACTATTTTTGTTTAGAATTACAATTGTATAAATAGACTTCTATGCTTAAGCTTTAATGTATCTCTCTCCGAAACCCTAATTAGTCATTCGCCTTACTTTTCCTATCGATCTCTATCTCTCAGTATTTCCTTGGGATTTCTCGATTTTATCTAGATTTGATAGTTTGTTGTGGCGATTTAAAACCAAGAATTTCTTAAACCTGATTTTGATTTTAACGTTTCTTAGGAAAAAAATGTCGAGTCCGACGCAGAATGAATTGCAATCGGGCAAAAGAAGACTAGCGAAATCATTCAGCCACCTGCGGATAAATTCACCAGAACTATAGTGGAGAAAGCGGCAAGTTTAGTTTCCAAGAACGGGTTGGAGTTTGAGAGTAAGATCGAGCCCAATGATGCAAGATTCAACTTTTTGAGGAGCCCAACAGATCCTGATCATCACGCATATTACAAGCACAAGCTCGCTGAATACTGTGCTTGGAATCAAAATCGAGCTGAGGATGATGATTCTGTTGATTATGATGCTAATATCCAGCCTGAGGATCACCTAAGGAGTCTCGAGATCTTTAACACGCCACCACATGTCAGAACTATAACTCTTATCGAGAGAACGGCACTTTTGGTTTCCAAAAACGGGATTGAGTTTGAGAGGATGGTCATGACCCGTACTGCGGATGATCCAAGATTCAACTTTCTGAGGAACCCGAGTCGTGAACACAAGTTTTATAGGAGCAGGTGTCTTGTATACTCTTTTAAGTACCGAGGCAGAAGAAGAGCTCGAGGTATTAATGTTGAGGGTGAAGTTGGTGCACAAGCACAACGCGAGCCTCAGTTTGGACTCCCTGAAGGGATGACGCTCATGGAGCTTAAAACTATTAAGGTCACAGCAAGGTTTGTGGCGTGGTATGGGGAAGATGTATTTGGGGAAGAATTGACCAGAAGAGCGCTGACGAAGCGTCACTTTCAGTTTATAAAGCCGACTGATAGCAGGTTCCCTTTTTTCACTCAAGTTGTTACTGCGTATTCGCAAGTATTGAAGCCCCCCAAAGATTTGAATGAATATCTGAGAAAGAATGCTCATGAAATGGATATCATTCTTGACGATTTATTCTTGTTTACTCGTCTCCATGAGCTGAAATTGGAGCATGATTCTTGACGTGTTGTTTGCTTTTCAATCTCTTAATTCAATCTTTTTAATCCATGTTTCAAATTGGATAGAGGAGAAGATGAGCCTTCAGAGGGAGAAACATCGACGTAGGTGATGTCGGGATCTGTACCAGTTTCTACGTTCTTTAGTTTTGTAAATTTCTGGCTATTGCCGTCTCTGCTCGAAACCTTATGATGCATTTGCAAAAATTTAGGCTTTTTGTTGTTTCCGATTAGAACATCGCCGAGGAAAATAAAAATTTAGGTTTTTCGTTGTCTATATGGAATCTATTCTATATATAGTTTATTCAAAATTGGAACCATTTATTTTGGTAAATTGGAGATTTTGAGCAATCTTTTTTTTTACAAAGATGGAGGAGATATTTTAAGCAAACTTATTAATGACTTTCAAGTAGCATACTAAAACATGATAAAAGTAGTGAAAAAAGAGAGAGAGAATAAAACATAAAATGCATGTTCATTAACCAAAAGACACATGATACGAATTTGTCTACACACTTCTTTTCTTGTTGGCTCTTTGCTCATTCAAAAACCTAGACGAATGCTTCTTCTTCTTCTTCTTCACCAACATTAATTTCTTCTCTTCTGCTTCAACCGATATTTTTCTAAGTTGCTTTTCCACATTTTCTGATGAGATTCCACCAATCAGTCCCATAATCGAGCTTAGAGAGGAGATGCGCTTATCATCATCACAAGGCAATATTATCTCATCAAGTCCTACCACAGAAGACAAGGACGGTGTAAACTGAAAAATATCTGGACTTGCATCGAACCACACTGGGACCGAACCCATAACTACCCACTTGTTAGTTCTCAAGTCGTACACATGAACCACTTCTTTCTTCTTCCTATACTCTCTCTCTCTCAGCACTAAACACTTCCCGTCGTAAGCCTCTACCTTCCAATAATCAAGCCTCTTTCCGTCCAGCACTCCGTTCCGGATCTGCGTAACGAGGACCCACTTGGGATCACTGAGAATATTCTCGAGGGCATAAACGTGAATGACTTCCTCCGTCGCCGATATCAAAGTTAGGCTAATACCCCCATCGGCGAAGAGCGTTTTCCGACTCAATCCTTGGGGGAATTTGATCGGAATCAGTCGTGCTTTCTCTGTTTCAGGGTTGAAAGCTACGATGCTTCCGTCTTCTCTTAGCCAGTGAAGAGATCCGTCGAAGTAAACAGGTCTTTTCATACGGTAATCGAGAAGGCTTGGGGGGGGGGCAAGTAATCTTCGTTTACGAACGTCTCCATGAATTTCCGGCGTTAATCTCAAACCAATACATCCTTTTACCGGATTTTACACCCTCAACCATCATATGGACGATTTTGAAACTCTGGGTGGTTCGATCAATTTGATTAACTGCGAACCCGATGTGCTTTGTCTTGTCCTGAAGAAAAACTTCTGGACGATTCATTACCCAAGCGCAACTCATGGCCGAAGAGTGATTCAAGAATCGAAACTTCTTCGTAAGGGGATTTGCGACGCATAGAAGATCATCGATGAAGAGTAGAAGAAGGCCATAGCAAGAGCCCAAAACATGACACTCCTTTAAGTTATTTTTGATTCTCAGTGACCTAGAATCGCCGTGATGAGGGTGGTAGCAGGGAACACTAAATGAGCCATACCTGGAGATATGAAGCAAACCGGATCCGATCCGAGAAAAGTACTCAGATTCAAAATACGGGTCGTATATATGCGATTTGAGAGATCTATTTGTGCATCGCATAATCGCCAGAGATCTAAGATCTATCCCGTAGAGAACCTTGTCTAGGAGATGCCCAGGTAAGCCTTCCATTATCGGAATATTTAGGGTTTTTGGTTACTTTTTGTTTTCGTTTGTTTTACTTAGATGTGATTATTTTCGCTGATTTCTTGTTTATGATCTTATATTTAAGTCTTGTATGCGTTTATATAGACGTAACTCGTAAGTAACCATCAGTAAATTCCAGTAAGGAAACGGATTTCGCAAGTAAAAGGAAAGGTTAATAGTTTATTTGTTATTTTTAAGTAACTATCAATAAATTATTTTATGTCTTTCACATTATAAAAAAATAGAAAACAAATCAGGTAGATAAAATTTGTGTTAAGCTCATATCAATTACTCTAAATACTAGGTAGTATAAGAGGTATCGAGCCAAAGAGGTTAAAATCAATGCACCAAGAATACATGAAACTTTCTAAGCTAGAGCAAATGTTTTTGGGTTTTATATTTTTGAATCAAGAAAATGAAATGCAAAAAAGAAAACAAAGATATAAGTGTTTGAAAATGAATTTGAAGTGGTGGGGCCAAATTGATAAAGAGATGACGAGGAACCTGGGTTAGTGTTGGAGGTGGGCTTAGCACCCCCAAATGGGTCGGGCCCATCTCAGCAAGAGGCTCCTCTATAAAGCCAACCAAAGATCGGTCAACTCAGGCGTGCTCCCGGCCTCTCAGTTCGGGAATACCCCAGACTCCTGTAACGTCCCCGCGCTGACGTTGATACCACACAAGGTCGTCAAGAAGGAGACACGTGGGAGTTGACGCCGATGGAGGCCCACCTGCGCTGACACACCCTTAACACCGATGGGGGGAGCACATCAGGGGACGACACGTATGATCCGACCTCGCGGTGATCGAACCCAACCCGTCTCGTCCACCGCAAAGGACAAGACGTGCGCCGAGTCAAGCCTGTCCCATCTCTACGACAAGACGCCGCGGTGACAAGACATGCGCCGAACGTAGACGAAACAGAAGCCGACACGTCACCCAAATTCGCGGAAGGCTGTCTGCCAGTTCCAGCTATATATACCCCTTCATTAACATTTGTAAAGAGGCAGTAAAAAAAGGGAAAAAAGGCTTGTTACCCGAACTCTCTGATATTTCCTTCAGCTTGAGCAATGTTAGAACACCGAACTGAACTTCTGTCAAGAATCAGTTCGTAAGTCTAAAATTCGTTCATCTTTTCAAAGATTAATATACACAAACACGGTCACCGACCTGTTCGTCACCGCGCTAAATCGTTTCGTCCTAATTAACGAAAATCTCGCCTCCTAAACACCCTCATACATCTCTGACATTCTCTAAACGTACCTAGTGATCATTGGGATCAACAGTTAGTGTGCCACTGTTTTGTCGTTGGTAAACTGTGTCCCGTTTGTGCAGCTACTTAAATGCTGCGTATGTTTTTTTTTTCGGGAACATGAAACGAGAAGACTATGATGTGTCATCTCGCAGAATCACAGCCACTTCGTCTCCGCTTCCATGGCTACTCCTTTAGCCACTCCTCTCTTCTCTCTTGTAGCTCTCTCCGCTGCAAGAAACCGACATTTGTGTTTCAAAATTCCGATTCGATTTGAAACATTGGAAGAATTACCAATCCATTGGAATCCATAATCTGAATCTGTCAAAATTTCGTGAACCAAATTGACAAAGTACGGAATTTCTGCAAATTGGTCCTCGATAGATGAGCTTTGGGAGAAAATTCCCAATTCAAGCCATGGATGGTGCAACCACATGAAACACGTCAACGATCTCTCGTAACGTAAGCTTAACGATCAAGAAATTTATGTTGTTTGTTTACCTTTGTTGTCTCCCATCTCGTTAATGTAAGAACGAGAATATGAGCACACACACAGTTATACGAGGTACGGCAACGTGCCTACGTCCTCACTTCATTCATAATAGATTCTTTAGACAATCTTACACCAAGACCTTGCCTAATGGAATTACTCGACACTAAGACACCCCTTAGTTCGACACTAAGACACCCCTTAGTTCGACACCAATCTATCTCTATCTATCAACGAGACACACAAATCGATTTTGTTACTGTCACTTATCCGATTACATCGAAGAGTTACTTAAATCGATTTTGTGTTCCATCGATTTTGTGTTGGGTATTACATCGATTTTGTGTTCACCTTTTCCGGTAGAAAATTTTGTCTTAGAAGGTGTTCGGGTAAATTTATATCAGAAAATAGAGACCATAAAAAAATTGGCGCAAGCCCTGGAGAAAGATGAACTTCAATTTCTCAAGAAGGCGTCTCTCGGCAAGCTTTTCGAACTCCACACAAAACCGGCGTGGTCGGCAAAATTCAAATTGTTTCTTATATCCCGACACTTGAGCGTTAAGAAGAAGAATGAGATTTGGGTTCTCTTCGCCGGGAATCCCATAAGGTTTAGTCTTCGGGAATTTAAGATCGTCACAAGCCTTCCATGTGAAAAATATCCGACACAATAAAAAAGGAAGACAAGAGGCACCGCCGGCATCAGCAGACCGTACTATGGAACTCTTTTGGTCTTGAAGAACATGTTTCCATTGAGAGGTTCGTAGGCATTGGGTAGGTATGGTCATTGATCTAAAAAGCTCATCTATAAGTGTGCTCGACTGCAATGTTCGCCTACAGAACGATGCTTCTGTCCTCAATGCCATACAACCATTGGCCGTAATGCTTCCTTATCTGTTTAGACAAGTTGCAGCCAACCCAGTGATGAGTCAGGTCCCAACAACACCTTTCACCGTTCAACGTATTCACGGAACACCGCAGGTAAACTCTCCAAATGATGCAGGTCTTGTTACAATCTTAACCATTCAAGCTCACGCAACGTGTACATGTAGCGTAGAGGAAGTCAAACTGTTTGACGTCAACTCCATCGGTAATGAGGCCAAAAAATGGCTATCGCTTTAGCCAAGGTGTATGGATATTCAGTGTAATACACCATTCTCCTCCCCTTCCTTACGTACCTGTTTTTCATATTTTCTCATGCTTTGGGCTGAACTCTCTCTCTTTTATAACACTACGGAAACTTGAATGTCTGCTATTCACATTATTGGATAACCTTCTTGTGTGGTTTCATGTTTAACCCTTTTCCTCTTGTCTATTTAATGTTATCGAACTTTAACAATTGTGTTATCTATTTTATGTTATCGGGTTTTAGAATACTTTCACATCAAACTTATCGTGTAACGTAGTTATCATAAAATTACAGAGAATAACATAATTATCAAATAACAATGCAATGTAATTAGGGCTTAGTTGTAATACAAATCTGTTCCGACTAAGATAATATAGTTATTGTTAAGTTTGGTATCAGACAACCATGTTATCTATGTTATGTTATCGGGTTTTAAAATAGTTTTACTACAAACTTATCCGGTAACTTCGTTGTCAGATAATTACAATAAATCTATTGTCTATATATGTTACTATCTTTGTTTAACATGTAATATTGCATGGTTTCAGTTTGTAGCTTTAAAGGTTTGGAATATTTTTTTTAAAGGCTTTATGTTTTATGGTTTACGATATAGAGTTTAGAATTTAGTGCTTTGGGTTTAGAATTTAGGATTTATTGTTTAGGGTTTATGTAAAAGGAAATTAGTTACTATTACATAATTATCAGATAACAATGCAATGTACTTAGGGTTTAGTTTGTAATACACATCCATTCCGACTAAGAAATATCGGCCCATCAGATAATATAGTTATTGTTATGTTTGGTATCGGACAACCGTGTTATCTATGTTATGTTATCGGGGGGGGGGGGGGGTTTACTACAAACTTATGTAATAACTTAGTCCTCATATAATTACAATAAATATATTGTATATATGTTACTATCTTCGTTTAACATGTAATTGCATGGTTTCAGTGTTTAGGTTAAAAGGTTTGGAGTATATTTTAAAGGATTTAGGGTTTAGGTAAGGGGAAATTAGTTACTATTACATAATTATCAAATAACAATGCATTGTACTTAGGGTTTAGTTTGTAATACACATATATTCCAACTAAGAAATATCGGCCCATCAGATAATATAGTTATAATTGTTAAGTTTGGTATCGGACAACCGTGTTATCTATGTTATGTTATCGGGGTTTAATTTTTTTTACTGCAAACTTATCCCATAACTTAGTCCTCAGATAATTACAATAAATATATTGTATATATATATGTTACTATCTTCGTTTAACATGTAATTACATGGTTTCAGTGTTTAGGTTAAAAGGTTTGGAGTATATTTTAAAGGGTTTAGTGTTTAGAGTTTAGGGTTTAGTTACTATTACATAATAATTATCAGATAACAATGCAATGTAATTAGGGTTTAGTTTGTAATACACATCTATTCCGACTAAGAAATATCGGCCCATCAAATAATATAGTTATTGTTAAGTTTGGTAGACGCCGCTACGGATAACGCCTTTGCCATGGCCCTCTCTCTTGATAACCCTCCTATATTCACAAGATTAATGGATATGCCGTCATCGTTTTACGGTTAATTATGACATAGTCAAACTATTATAAGATAACAACACTTACGATTATCCTCTTCAGCTGGTGGTGGAACATCACTCGTTACTCGATACTTACAGAGGTTAGAGGGACCCGGTTGACTTGCTATAACATTCTTCAAAGACCCCGCTTGGGAAATTCCATTACCCAAACCCATTTCCATCGATAACCCTTCTATATTGACAAGGTTTGAGGATAATAAGTTAGTAAATGGTGACTATTATTAGATAACAAAACATATATCAGACTAACATTACTTACGATTAACATCTTCAGTTTCTGCAGGAACATCACCGCTAACTCCGTAGTTATCACAAATGTTACATTCGCCGATGACATTTGTTGTAGAACCAAATGTTGCGAAAATCGCTCTGCCCAATGCACCTGAAAACGCTCCTCCGAATGTTAACTCACTCTGGTAAGAATTGACGTTTCGGTCTGGGGGAGTCTTGTTAACTCTCACGCGCAGGTGCACTTCGTGGAAATCGGCGCGGATCGCCAAGAACAAGGCTGTGTCGTTGTCGTCACGGATTTCAATGGGGTCGGATTTCCGCCAATCAGAACCCAACATCCAGTGTGGCCACTGATATATTATCTCGATTTCATCTTGTTGCCGTATTCGTAGTTTTTCTCTTATTTTGGCCACCATCGCAGTGTATGACTCGTTTTCTTTTAACTCGATTGTGTAGTTATAGCACCCAATTTCGAGAATATGCTCCCAGAACCCATCGTCCATCTTGTTCCACCGGCCACACACGACATGTACAAGTAACGTCATCGTTTCTGGTAATGAAGAAGAAACAATAAATTATTTACTAACACATTATCCGGTAATAATAAACAAAACAGTTATCCAATTCACTTTCTCGATTCTTATTTATAGTCCGTTCATGGCGCTGATTTGTGGGAGGTTTTGTGAAAGGATTCAGCTTTCTAGTGAACACTAAAAAACTCAAAAAAGAGTTTACACCTTCGTGACACAAAATAAAAACTCTATAACAAAGCTGATGTTATCCGCTAATAAAAAACAGAAAAAGTTAGCCGCTGCATGTTCTCGAAGATTATTTGTATTGCGTTAATGGCTGGTGATTTGTGGGAGGTTTTGTGAAAGGATTCGGCTTTCTACTAAATTTTGTAATCCAAAATAGTATACTCCTTCGTCGGACAAAAAAAATTAGTTAAACAAACATCAGATTTATAAGGTCTAACAAGAAATTTTGAATCTACCTCATGAATCCACAAAATCAATAAATTATATTTTCAAAATGACGAGGAAAACCGGAATAAATGCAGCGGATCACCGAAGAATATATATCTACATTCTCATTAAATGCTCTTACCTCACGATTGCTAAATCTCTGTCGATCTCAAATAACTCTCTCAATTCCAGTTATTTTTTAGTGAACCTAGTTTCAGAATATCAGACATTGAAGAAGTTAACTCAGTTGCACATTAAATAGCAGTTCAACTCAAGCCTAGGGTTAACCCAACCACACAACTTTATCCGATTATCCACACAACTTCAACGGCGGCGCTTTTAGTTTCCCCAAAATATCTCACACAAGTTGCCATAAATTATCCGACAAAGCATTAAATGCTTCTTTCCTTACACTGTTTTGCCGCGAGTTTACATAGGGGTAAAATAGACCAAATTTTTTTGCTTTTATGAGAGAACTAAATACACATTTATGATTGTTAGTTTGTTAATTTTCTCGTCAACCGTGTATTTTAAACCAATTCGCTCTTAAAAAAAAAAGGAACATAAACTTATTAAAAATAAAAAAAAACCTCGATTATCCCTTTTTCCTTCTTCTGTTCTCTTTCTCTCTTCTATTAGGATAGATTCCTTATATCCAATTTATACACATATATTCACTTGTAGGTAATTACCAATTCTCTAGTTTTCCTATTTGTTACGATATTCCTTTTTACCTTAGGTTTAGGAGTTAGCATAGAGTTGTATAAATACATTGACCTGATATGATGGTCTAAGAGAAATACACGTCGATATTCATATCAAGCAACTCATATCTTGTCATCTTCGCATCACCGACTCTTAGACTTAGCCGAATATGACCGTCGAATCAACAATCGTCGCTCCGAACGGGGATGCCTCCAACGGTAACACTACCGCTTCCTCTAAGAAATCCCGTGAGAACAAAGCATCCCGTGCCGATGTAGGAGAAGCGGACGCTTCTGGTGCTTGTGATTCTAAGGAGAACCCCGATCCGCAGCAACAGGTTTCTGAGCAGATTGTGATTGAGTATGTTCCCGAATTTGAAGATGGTTTTAACGATGAAATCTTTGACAAGTTCAACTTTCGGGAACCTGTTGCCTCTGCTAAGAAGGATGAGTCTGAGGAGAAAGAAGTTGTAAAAAAGAAGGTTAACTCAGATTCAGAGCAGGATGACCGAAAAAAAGAGAAACGGAGGATGACGATTGCTGAGCTGAAGCAGGCATCCGCCAGGCCTGATGTCGTTGAGGTCTGGGACGCTACTTCAGCAGATCCGAAGTTGTTGGTGTTTTTGAAGTCGTATCGGAATACAGTTCCTGTTCCTAGACACTGGTCCGAGAAGAGAAAGTATTTGCAGGGAAAGCGTGGTATTGAGAAGCAGCGGTTTCAACTTCCTGATTTCATTGCTGCAACCGGGATTGAGAAAATTAGACATGGTTACATTAAGAAAGAAGATGGTAAAAAGTTGGAGCAAAAGCTGGGAAAGATGGACATTGACTACCAGGTCCTCCATGATGCATTCTTCAAATACCAAACAAAGCCTAAGCTGACATCTCTTGGGGATCTTTATTTTGAAGGGAAAGAATTTGAGGAGGTTAAACTGAGGGAAATGAAACCAGGGACGACGACTTTGTCACATGAACTAAAAGAGGCTCTTGGTGTGCCTCAAGGCGCTCCTCCTCCCCCGTGGTTAATTAATATGCAAAGATATGGTCCGTACACACATCCTATTGATAAGAGCAAGCACTGGGGTGATTTAGAGGAAGAGGAACTAGAAGACGAGGAGATGGATGAAGAGGAACTAGAAGACGACACTGAATCAGTTGATACACTGTCAAGAGCGAAAAGGGTTGATTTGCTGAGAGGACAAAATACAGATGGTGTGGTGGTCAGTTTACAGCCAGAAGAGCTGGAAGCCATGGAGAATGTTTTGCCTGCCAAGTATGAGGAGGCAAGAGAAGAGGAGAAACTAGGCAATAAGCCAGAGGATTTCAGTGACATGGTCGCTGAGAATTCGAAGAAAAGGAAGCGTGATAAGGAAGGGAAGAAAAAGAAAGATTTCAACTTCTGAGGTTGCTTCCGAGAATGTGTTAGGGTTTTACTTAACTTGTGAGAGATGGGAGATGAGGTAGAAAAATCTTGAGTTTAATCTAAATGCTATGGAGACCTAAAGTAAAACTTACAGACCAATCCCTCTGAATAAGTGAATATGTAATCACAAATGGCAAAATACCCGAGAAACGTGCAAAAACGCATATTACTAACCAAACGAAGAGCAAGATATGTACCTTGAAAGAAGAGCTAGATCCAGATTCGACGCCAAGACGTGTAACCGAGAGGATAGGTATTGATTCAAGAGTCCCAAACGGATTCGGATGATGGAGAATCGGTAAGAGCTCTTACTTAATGGAAGAAGTAACGATTAAAATGGAAGAAATACGGGATTAAAAAACGACTGGGTCAAGTTCAGTGATTGGTGATTCATTTCGCACCTCCGAATTGCTTCTGTTGCAAACAAATCTCTCTATGAAAATTCAATTCACAAATCACAAATCACAAATCTACTGTTTCCGTTGAGGCCAGATGTTTTTCTCAAACAGAGAACATATGTAACTATTATCGGTTTAAATTAGGAGTGTACATTGTACCTCAAATCAAACCAAACCAATCAAACCCAAAACGAAACAGAGTCTATGCATAACCTGTTTGGTTAATATTTTCTTTAACCCGATCGGGTTCTGTCCGGTTTGTAACTGAACCAATAAAGTAACCCAGTATATTCATTGATGACTCAACAGAAAAATTGACGAAGCGAGAGACATAACAAATTTTATCCATTAGCCTATAAAATTTACAAAAAAAACGCATGGTTACTATGCATTCCTTCATCGAAATTATCTCAATTTTCATTGTTTACGTTAATGGTTGTATTGATAATATTTTTGTATCTTGTATACTTCTTAGTTCTTATGATATGAAATATATTTGATATGAAATATATTTGGTTTGCCGGCAAAAAACAAAATAATTACTGTTGATAATTTAGCATTATTTGATTCTTTTTAATTCTATTTTTTTAATAGTTTTGTGAATCGAAAGACAAGAACATAAGCTAGATCGTTTAGGTGGATCTATTCTCTGATAACATGTCGAAATCAAGAAAATTGTGTGCTTTAATGATGAACTATACTGTAATATTACAGAATAAAATATATTATTGACACATCTTGTTCCCCAAGATATATCCAATACTCCTCGTACGACAAAGGTGGGATGCGAAACACGAAATCCACAATCACAAAACAAAACACCTTTGTCGTGGACACTTGTCAAAGACGGACAAAACAGGTCAACTGACTCCTCCGGATTAACTTTAATCTTCAAAGAAATAGGTATGGAACTTCAGCTCGTCTTTGGTATGGAAAGAAAGGGAATAAGAACATCCTGTGTGTGTGCAAAGTTCTGCAACTCCACAAATAATTGTCCTTGTCTCAGACAGTCCATAAAACGGACTAGAAAAAAATAACCTACAAACATGAGCGTTCCATAGAAATCCCCCATAGTATAAAAAAACAAAAAACTCCCCCGTAATAGAAAAAGCCAAAAAATATAGAAAACTGTGAGAAATTATAAACTTAAGAATAAATCTCAGAAAAAAAAAAAAATAAAGTGAAAACCACCACTCTTAAACTGTTATGAACAATTAATATAGATGCCCATTAGAAGGCCCATATCATAAAGAGGTTTAAAATATTATTGGTTTCCTTATTCTCAAAGTTTAGTTTGTTCTCCAAGTCTATGTAAACATATATATACTCCTCATTATTCATGGAATAAGACACACAACAATTTCCTCTCTCTCTTCTTCTCTTTCTTTTTTATTTACAACACGTTACCAGCACGATCGTCTCATCGATCTATTCTTCCACCGAAAAGGTGAGATTTAATTTCTGTTTGTGTTTATATTATTCTGGGATGATAAGCGATGCATTTTTCCAAAACAATCGTTATGGTAGGTTATGCCTCCACGATCATGATCACATGGTAGACTATGTCTTTTCAGATCATATTGTGATGGTAATCGATGCTTATCTAGAATAATAGATTGTTTGATCTTTGTATCTTATTGATTCAAGTCCCAGAAATCCCAAACCCGGTTGAGTTACATGGCCATACGGAACATTGTCCAGCAACCTAACCGGGAGCACTGCATCAAACTCGACCCGAAGTTGCAAGACGAGACTTGGTAAGATAAATTTCAAATCTTAACTATTTCAATTTAGATATTTAACGTTTATAAAATGGTAATCTAATATTTTAAAATTTTCCAGGTTTAAGTTATGTTTTGAGTCTTCTCTCCCAAAGTCAGCCGCCCCTTTTTCCTCTGATCTAGATTTGCCTCCTCGGTGGCCGGCGCTCCTCGTCGCCGCCGGAGAAGGCTCCCTTTCTTTTTCCTTTCTCTGCTTCTTTCCTATGTGTCCCTGCTAGTTTGCGATGCGACGACGTGGTTCTCTAATTGCTCTGCGCGGAGGCTTGACTCGAGGGAGGCGTGTGACGTCTCGACGAATCCCTTTGTTAGACTCCTGGTTGAAGCTTCAGTGGCGTGCGGTGATTTATGGATCTAGGTTTGGCACCATGGTGGCTCTCATGATGGTGTGGTTAGGCTGGATCTCGGAGTTTGTGTCATTTGGTTGCTTGTAGTTGTATTTTTTGGTGTGTTTTGGTTTCCCTTGTTGGGACTAGATTTCCCTCGTTTGGGTTAGAGTTCTCTTCTTTGGTTAAAGGTTCTGTTTTGGTCGGAGATGGAGTGTGTTTTTGTCTTATTAGGTTAAAATCATGGCTGGTTTGTGGCGTTTGATGGCTTACGAACAATTTCGTAGACTAGCATCAACATCTCTTCTTGAGAGAGTACAATGTGATGTACGGAGACGGCTTAAAGTTCCATGCTTGGAACATAGACGAGTCGGTCAATAGTTACTTTGGATAGAATCTTAGCATCTTTGAGTCCTTATTGTTAGGCTTTGATGCAAGTTATCTTTGTAATTCTCCATGTATTTGAAGTTCCATCAATAAAACATATAGACAATTAAAAAAAAAAGTTATGTTTTGAGATCACTAAGGCCATACTCCGGGTGCTCCATACGATGTTGGACCACCCGTATGAGAAGTACTCGAAGATGCCCAAAGACGTGAAGGACTCTGGCACCGATTTTTCGCGGTAAGTTGTGTTATTTTTTTTTATTTACTTCTCTACTTTAACATTTTTTCTAGTAATTAACAATTACTTTGTCTTTTATTTTGTAGCAAGAGTTCACGTGGCACCATACACAGACATACGAGGTGATCAAAAAATTTGATCGTACAACTGCTAGACAATACTCTCAACACATGTACGAGTGGAAGCAGAAGTGGGTGCAACAGCAAGATAGGCCAGATGACCTCGACGAAGAGGTTTGGAACGGTTTATGTACATATTGGGCTCGGGAAAAGACGAAAAAGCTCTCCGCAAAAAACTCGAAGAACCGGAAGAGTGACCGAGGAGAGAAAGGGATCTATATTCACAACGGCGGCGCAAAGACGGTCGAACGTGAAATCCAGGAAATGGTACGTAATCTTTTTTTTTTTTCAAGTTTATAATTTTATAACTATAAATAACTAAACATTTTTCACACAGACCAAAAAAGCTGGTGGAGTCTGTCCCGATTATCTAGATGTTATCGAGTAGAGACACATGAACAAATCAACCGGTGTAATCCTGGACCCCCATATGCGCGAAGTCATTGAGGTTAGCAAGAAGTTGAAGATGGACCGTGAGCTCGAGCTGCTCTCTATTGATGGATCGACGTCCTCGAACCATTTAAACCGGGAAGAGACCAACAACATCGTACTTTCGGTAATTTTTTTTTCTTTCCGTTTTTTTCTTTTCGTTTTTTTCATTCCTAAATATTTTTTACAATTTCTTGCAGCAAACTCGGAAAGTTAAGGGCCGAATCGCCGGATTAGGCGGACTTCCGCAGCTAGAGGCGTATTTTTCCGGTTATGAATACCCAACTCCGATGATGTCGTCCGAGATCGAGAAGCTTACTCAAGAGGTTAAGCTACGTGACGAGAAGGTTGAGGAAATGGCAAAGCAGCATGAAGAGTTGAAGACTGAACATGCTTCGACCCGTGAAGAGTTGACATCGACCCGTGGCGAGTTGACAACTATCAAGGGGGCGCTCTCTAGGGATGTAAATATGGGCTCAAACCTATAGGGTTAGCCCGGCCCTATATAAAAAATTAAGCCCTAAACCCTGTATTTTATAATAGGGCTAAAAAGGGCTCAATTTACAGGGTTAAGTTTTTTACAGGGCTAACTTTTTAACCCAATTTTTTTAAATAAAAACCTAAACAACACCAAAATCAAATGTGTAAACCAAAATCATTTTTTTCCGCCAAAAACGTAAAATTCGTTTTCTTGCCAAAAACATAAAATAACATTTTCCCGCCAAAAACGTAAAATTCCGTTTTCCCGCCAAAAACGGAAAATCCCGTTTTCCCGCCAAAAACGTAAAATCTCGTTTTCCCGCCAAAAACGTAAAAT
>PKML01043620.1:52975-66445 GCA_002933935.1 Eutrema yunnanense | reverse complement strand
TCAATTTTGAATTTTCTAAGTCGGTTTTCAATTTTTCAGTTGCTGCGGATTTTGGTTCGGTTGGTTGCCAGCTTTCTTTAACCAGTTTGTTTAGTAGATCTCAAACGGAATAAACTTTAATTCCGGTTAATTGGTTTAGTTATTGGTTTAACTTGGTCCGATTATAAGCTGAATGATTAGGCTGCCAAAATGTTCCGCAATGAACCGGGAGATGTTGGTTCGATTCAAACCGGTACGGTGCAAACCAATCGCTAAACCCCAACATACAACAAAATCGAAGAGTGCACATATATCTCAAGAATCTAAGCGGATTTGATATCTAATGGCCACGTTTGTTTATGGTTAAATACTTTTTCTTTTTGTTTTGTTAAGTTGATATCTATGGTAAATATTTGTCACTACCAAAACCTAAATACTCAGGTAGTTATTCATTTGAAAAATACTTATAAATTTCTTCATAATCTACCTTATAAAGAGTGAATGGGCTCTCTCCAAAGTTGACATTTGTCCCCCCCTTATTAGTTAAAATATTTTTTTTTTCATTTTTACTCAATAAATTCAAGATTAAAAAATCTTAATAACTTAAAAAAATTTAATAACTTAAAAAACTTTCCAACTTCTATTCAACCACGTACCACATTCTATCTAATTTAAAAATATATAAAAACTTTTTCAACTTACTTACAATATTTTTTTGCCAAATTCATTGTCACACATTCTATATAACTTACTTACGCCTTTAACACAAATTTTTCCAAATTCATTGTATTTTAAAATAAAAACAAATAAATAAAACAAGTATAAATTCATACTATTTAAATATCTAAAATGTATCTACGAAACGAAAAGACAAAATTAACTTAAAATATTTAATATATATAAAGAAAACAAATATAAATACCCACTCAATGAACTTTGCGGTAGAAAATTATATTCTTGTAATGCACAGAGAAGTACAGTGCCGTCTGAGACTCCTAATCCTCCGGCGAACCAGCAACAACAACAACAAGGAAGAAGAAGTGACGCTAAAGTATTGTCGGAGATTGAAGACTGGCTCATGAACAATTCTACCCCGATCGATCCGGTTTGTTCCTTGTCTGCTCAAGCTAATTCTACGACATTCCGATTTCGAAACCCTCTTTGAACGAATCCAACGAAAGAGAGAGGGACATAACGTCGACAAGGAGAGAGAGAGAGAGTGTGTGTGTGTTCCGACGAGAGTGAAAGAGACAGAGAACCGGCGTGAGGGAGAGGGAAAGAGGTCCGACGAGAGGGAGAGGGAGAGAGCCGGCGCGAGGAAGAGAGAAAGAGAGAGAGCCGGCGAGAGGGAGAGAGAGTTCAGGCGAGGAGGAGAGAGAGAGAGCCAGCGAGAGGGGGAGAGAGAGATCGGCCACGAGAGAGAGAGAGAGAGCGAGAGAGAGAGAGAGGTAAATCGTGACTGGACATGGCGACGATGAGGGCACAAGTAGTGGAGGCGTCACCGAATGCAACGTCGGAGAAAACTTGTGAAATAAAACGAGAACGCCGTATCGATCGACTATCGATGGACTGAGAAAGAAAGCGACTTCGAAACTCGAGGAGGTGATGCTTAATTGCATAGACGAATCAATCTGATTAACAGCGACTCGTAGACAATCTTGCCGTTTTTAGAATCTAGCTATGAATAAAAATGGCACGCAAGCCAAAATGACTCAGCAGCATATGAATACATTTTTCTTTCATCTCTCTACGTCATGAAAGAGACAGTCTTCAACACTCATTACACAAATCTTTGTAAGACCTCTTTAGATTCTCAAATTGATAGAACAACATTTTATATATATATACCCGACTGGACATGTCGACGATGGGATCACAAGTAGTGGAGGCGTCACCGAATGCAACGTCGGAGAAAACTTGGGAAATAAAACGAGAACGACTGATATTCCGTGCTCTTAGATGTTCAAAAACTCTTGATGCGACCGAGTCATTCATATTCTTCATTATGATATGAGACTGATAACACAAGGTATGCTTACAAGCAGAAATTTTACCGGATCGCGACTGAACATGGAAAAGATGAGAGCACAAGTAGTGGAGGCATCACCGAATGCAACGTCGGAGAAAACTTGGGAAATAAAACGAGAACGACTGATATTCCGTGCTCTAAGATATATAAAAACTCTTATTGCGACTGAGTTTTTCATATTCTTCATTACGACATGAGACTGATAACCCAATATATACTTACCACTTAATTACATATTATAAAATCATTTCCCCAACAACTAAACAAAGTTAGGGAGAAAAAATAATACGTGTTAAACTAAATAACCTAAAAATACATCTTTAAAAAAAAACACCAAAAAACTTGTAAATAAAAGTATCTGCGCGTTAGCGCGGTGACTCACCTAGTTATATATATAAATAGCTAAAAGGATACATAAACTGAAAATGAAACACGATCAGGGCCGTGTCTATGCACAAATGAAATAAACATTCGTCTATGAGCCCAATTTTATTTAAGAAAATGAAGGACTCAACTCATTTCTTCTTCTTTTCACAACAACCACATAATCAATTGTTACTTGTTAATTGCTAAGTATTTTTTTCATCATAATTTTGTTTCATCTAATATTAGAATTAGTTTGATTGGTGATTTAGATTAAATTACAAACGAAACTCAAATAATTGGCAAATTTATCAACTTTAAGGAAAATAAAATATGATTTGGAATTTTAGATTGGAATTTGTTTAAAAATTTAAATATGCATGTATTGTAGTTTTGTGAATATAGAGACAATCAATTGTTGTTATGATGAAGAAACACATATTGCTTTAGACTCTTAGTGCATATTTAGTGCACATGCTCTTTTTATCAAAGTCATAGCAACATAGAACATGAAACATGAGAACAACTAGAACATATAACACGATAACAACAAGAACATAAACCACATAAAAAGCATAGATATAGTAGTCGGACTTATCATATATCTTCCATTTCCCTTTTGCCGCCATTGTTGTTGATCTTCGGAGGGAAAGAAGAAGTGCCCGGATCTTACTTGTTCTTGGGTTGTGGGCGTTGCGCTGAGTAAACCGGAACTTCACCGCCCATGTTCGTATTGTCCTCATTCACCATGACGTAACATGCTTCAATTATGGCACTTTTGGCCTTGAGAATGAATCTTGTTTTAGTGACAACGTCGGGATCCTTGAGCATTCCTCGTTTTGGTGGAGGAGGCATTGGGGTGGTGACTTCATGCTCAAACTCCACCGAAGTCCAATGGTTGTGGAGTTGTTTGAACTCCAATTCATCCTCACTAAAAGTGGCGGCAAAAGCGGTCCAGCGTATTCAGGGCCGGCTCAACTAATACTGAGGTCCATGGGCAAAAAAAAAAAAATTTGGGGAAATTTTTTTTTTTGGGCCCAAAAATAAAAAATTAATGTAAAAAGAAAAAAAAAATTGATGGGCCCTGGGACGTGGCTTTGGCAATCTCGGTCACGATGCATTGACCCTTTTGGAAAGGGTTGTAGGAGATCAAATCTTTCACCCTCTTCTCAAACATTTCTAGGAACCGGGGGCGAACGGAGTTCATGACAGCAATACGCTAGACTGCTTTTGCCGTCACTTTTGCCGCCGCTTTTGTGGAAGAAGAAGACATTGTGTAGATAGTGTGTGATTTTTTTATGTGTTTGGATTTGTGTAGTTATTCTTCTGGTTTTAGAGGTGTTATATAGTGGAAACCCATCAAGTGGAGAAGCTTGTTTCATTGAAGAAGGAGGATTCAATGTGTGATGATGACGTTAAAGAGGTTAAAAGAAACGAAAGAGAAAGAGAAAGAGAGTAGATGAGAGAGAGGTTTCAAATGTTTGAGGTTAGGGAGAAAAAGTTGAATTATGATCAGAGAAGGTCACGATCGTGAGTTTGAATTATGATCAGAGAAGAAATTTTTTTTTCAAGGAGAGGTCAATTGTGTTTAAAGAATCGATAGAGAAAGAGAAAGGTATAGAGAAAAAAAAATTGAATTAGGATCAAAGAATATTTTTTTTTGAAGGAGAGGTCAATTGTGGTCAAAGAATCGATAGAGAAAGAGAGATAGGTTTTAAGAAAAAATTGAATTATGATCAGAGAAAAACAATGAAGAAGAGGTCAATTGTGTTTCAAGAATCGATAGAGAAGGAGAGGTTTTTTGAAGAACAAAAAAAATGAACTATGATCAGAGAAGGAAAACAAAATTGAAGGACAAGTCAATTGTGTTCAAAGAATCGATAGAGAAAGAGAGAGGTTTTGAGAAAAAAAATAATTATGATCAAAGAAGAAAAAAAATTGAAGGAGAGGTCAATTGTGTTCAAAGAATAGATAGAGAAAGAGAGAGGTTTTGAAAAAGAATTGAATTATGATCAGAGAATCGTGAGGTTTTAAGTTACTATTAAAAAAAAATTTGAATTATGATCAGAGAAGAAGAGGTCAATTGTGTGCAAAGAATCGATAGAGAAAGTGAGAGGTTTTGATGATGAGTTTTATTGTTTTTTTTTTTTATGTTTTGGTTTTTTCCTCGGATCCTCTTATTTATTGGGTTGAAGTCTTGAAGAAGACACGTAGAGAGAAAGAGACATGTGTTATAGGGAGGGAGATGAGCGAGAACATTTGATCATTAAGAGAGCATTTTTTTGTTTTTTTTAGCCAAAGTTTGCCCGAGCGCCGCTCTTCCAGGCACGTTATCCAAAAAGGCGTTTCTCTCACCGCTCCGGTTCAGAATGGCTCTCCTCCGCCTCGCCTTCCTCCTGAGCACTGTCTGCGCAACCAGCCCGGACTTCCTCTGAAGTTCCTTCCCACCGTCCACCGGATTTAAGCCCGACATCTACTAAAGTTTCTAATCATGTCCAGATCTCCGGCCTCTGATAAGTTTCCCTTGGATGTTGAGACCGTATCGGTGAACGCTATGCTGCGCTCAGCCTCTCACCTTCAACGAAAGCTCCCTCCGGCGCAACAAATCGAATTTTCTCCATTGGAATTGCCGGACCCACCGGACCCGCCGGATCCACCCGCTTCACCTCTGTCGCCCTCTCCGCTTTCTCCCCCACCATCCTCGCTTGCTCAGCCGTCCTCCATGCTTTCTCCGCTGGATCCATGGTGGTTCCCTCACGAACTGGTCGTAGAGTCTCCGTTCTTCACCGATGTCCTTTCTTCAAATCGACTCCCCTCAGCCTCTGTCGTGAAGCTACTCGTCGGCTCAGCGCTCAGCTCCGGTGACTTTCTCTCCGGCGAAAGTTCTCTTTGCTCGTACCCGCTGTTCGTCGTCTTCTCCGCCGAAAAAAAACTTTCTTCTTTTGATATCATGGGCTTGGCCCATGAGATTATTTGGTTGGCTATTATCGTATGGGAAGGCCCATTTTGCAGCAGACAAGTAGCGACCAGATTTGAGCATGTTCAAGGCGTGCTTTGCAGTTTTCTCCCTTCCATGATCTGCTTGAAGTCGCCGGCGTCGGTTTGGAGGTTCGATTGTGGTGCTCCGCGGTATTTGGCTAGCTTTTCAAGCCCTCTCTCAGTTATATGTATGAGGACATCATCTCCGGTAGAGTTCGATTTGGTTGTTCCATGTTCCTGTGAGTCGCTGCCTTCGCTCTTCCTCGTTGCCTTTGCTTCTTGGGTATGTTGTTGCACTTTCTTTTTGTACTCTCTTGTCCTCTCTGACGACGAGAGAAAGCTGCTCTGGGCTGAAGACTTGAGCTACTCTTCTGTCGGATACTGTCTTCTCGCTGAAGTTCTTAAGATGTTCCCTTCCGGCGTTTCTCCGGTCAAAGAAACTTTAGGCTTTTTCATCCGAGCCAGTGTATTCTTCTTGGAGGTAAACTCCATATCTAATCAAGTAGGATTTATGTTATCTGAGCTAAGGCGATCAAAGCCATCACCTTCTTCCAGTTGGAAGAAATCATTTTCACTCTACTTCGGTGATGTGTTCTTCAAATCTCTGACCATACAACTCGCTCAGCGGCTGCAGCCCCGTTCAAACCTTCGATTAAGCCATCGTAAAAAGTTAATTCCTCCATTCGTCTCCACCGCCCCTTCACTCATTCGATTAAGCCATTGTAAAAAGCTTCCGTCTCCACCTATCTCCCATCAAACTCGCTTTTCAATCGGCGAGGAGATGGTGACTTCAGCAATTTCCTTCACTATGAGAGGTCAATTCATCCCGAGCTTTATGCCGGGAAAACTTTTGTATGTCTTTACCGAGTTGTCTTCTTGCGTAGCGGTCTGCACGGGACCAGAAGAGACAAACGGGATCGCTTCGACGAATCCCGGAGGTAAAGCTTCAATTGCAACGTCACATGGCAAAGTGACTAATTCCAAGCTTTCCGACGTTGTCGTGAAGATACTATCGACGCATTTGAGCTTAACCTCGAATTCGCTGTCATTCTATCTAGTTTTATCTGTCTTATGCTTTAATGTTTTTAAAGTGTATGCTCATCGAGGATGTTTAATTCCCTTAGGTTGTGATTTTGAAGATTAAGTGATGAAAGAATTTGTGACAAAAAAAAGAGCATTTTTTACATTTAATTCTTAACGTTAGGAGAGCAGTTTTAAAATAATTTGTTTTATTGTTTTTTTATCTTCTTCTTTTGTGGATTTTTGTTTTGTTTTCCATTTATTATTATTATTATTTTCTTATTTTCCAAGGCGTTTGATAAGATCTGGAATTGGGCCTGATGGGGCTTGGTTGGATTGGGTCTATGGAATTGAAGATGAAGATTGAAACTCACATCTATCGTTAAAAGAAAAGGTTGTGAAGTTGTGATTTCTTTAAAACAGAAGAAAGTCCTTCTCAGAGGGATATTAATCTATTATATAAAAGAGTGAGTGAGTCTCACAAGGTGATGACACATCATCACCCATCTTCATGACACATCAGTTTTCAAAATTAATTAAAAAATAAACATTTTAATTTTGACACATTTTCCAAAAAATTAAAAATCTGAAGTTTTTTTTTTTGGTTAACAGAACTTAAATTTCCGCATAGTCAAAATATCTATGAATTCTTGTACAAAATCATTTTGTTGATCAATTAATATAACATTTCAACCAAAAACAAAATTAAATTAAATTAAATTTTCATAACATCTATTATATAAAGAGTGAGTGAGTCTCACAAAGGGATGACACATTATCACTTCTCTCCATGACACATCAACTTTCAAAATTAATAAAAAAATAAACATTTTAATTTTGACACATTTTCCAAAATATTAAAAATCTGGATTTTTTTTTTAATAGAACTTAAATTTCCGCATAGTCACAATGTCTTTGAACTCTTGTACAAATTCATTTTGTTGATCAATTAATATAACATTTCAACCAAAAAAAAATTAAATTAAATTAAATTTTCATAACATTTAAATTTAACTTACATAAACTTTGTTCAAAAAAAAAGAATTACATAAACTATATAGACGACAAAGTATGATTTAATGATAATGACAGAGATAAGCAAGTTTAATTTGGCTGATAAATTAGATAGAGTGGATTGATCGGGTTATGATTGATGAATGTTTTTTGATATTTTTTTGTGAGACTTCGAAAACTTATTAAAATAGAGTGGATTGGTGGGATATTCTTTGTTTTAATTTGACCATAAAGCTAAAATTAAAGAAATGANAAACATATTAAAAATGTTACCATTTTGTTCATATACGAGTATTCACGACGAGACTAACTGGAGCTTGACAAAAAGAAAACACCATAATTTTGATAGATAAAATTTTGATGATAGCGGATGAGTGTAGTAAATTATTCTCAATTCTCATTTGATATTGTAGTAGTTCTCACCTATGTTTTCAGTTCTATAAACCAATAGACTTAAAATTAAAAGTTATATCAACGACAAGTTTGTGAAAAGACAAATACATGAGTGATCATAGGGATTTGGGTAGTACTAAGCAACTTAATATTTAGAGAAAATAACAAACTTTCTTACCAAAATTCAGTTCTATGTAACGGGAATGATTAAAATATGTTACTATTAACTAATATGTCAGACCATATATATATTTTAATAAAGAAATCTGCGTATACAACTACATGTAACGGAAATGATTAAAATTTGTTACTATTAACTAATTTAGCACACCAAATATATATATTATTAATAAAAGAAATCTGCGTGTATACGCGGGTATTTATCTAGTAACATCTAAAAAGCAACCGCCAAAAAAAGGGTGAATTATTACTCTAGAGTTCAAACATAATTAATGAGTTGAGAGACTGATGAGAGATGTTAATGATAGCAAAGATTCTCCAAAACCAATATATAAAATCAGATCTGATGTTCGAAAGATTTAAAAGAACAGACAGACTCACTCAAGCTTAATTCCAAACTAGTCTATATTTTGAGTGTTTATAGAAGATCCGTGATGTGCGAATACATCACCCACGTTAACCGCGAGTTCCAACTCAGGCCACTCATATGCTTCATCAGAAATGAGATCTCTAATCCCAATAGACAGAACAACCAGCTCAGCAACTCTCATCTTGTTTGGCTTCATCTTACACAACAAAGTGTTGCTCAGGATTCTCACAAGGCAGCGCAGGACGGGATGGCGCACATCCATCTGTGTAGTGGTCTTACTGTCATAGACCCCATACCCAAAGTGAGACCAGAATGCCTCAATATCCATGAACTTGCGAGGAAGCTCGCACTTCGAGAAGTCACGGTGAAACCCATATATGTCGCAGAGCTCCTGAAAAGATATCCTATATCGCACACCGCGAATCAGAAAAGTTAGAACACCCTGTTGTGCAGTCACTGGAGGTTCACCAGTGTAGTAGACGCGGACAGAAGCAAGGAACTGGCGAACCAAGTCAGGGTACAAGTCATATTGCCGCGCAGGCATCGTCCCCAATCCGATCTTGCGGATCGGTCCATCAAGCTCCCTGTCAAAACCAAGATGACGCATAGTGTGCGTATCAATAAACCGAGTGGGGCGCACATCAACCTCTTGCCAAGCATTATAGAAGATCAAATCGTAATCGTCCCACTCCTCGGAAATAGGCCTACGTGTGCAAGCCTTGCTCTCCGTAATCTCCTTATCCGACCCCTCGTAATCATCCCTCAAACGTATCCTAGCCTTCTCACTGATCTTAGGCCATGGAAAACGAACAGTTGCGTGAGGGCACATGTGATGAAGGTGTAGGAGCCTCGGATGGTGCGTCGCGTAAGTTGGTGCCGAAAGCCATTGTGAAGTCGGTAGAGTTGGCGGTCTTAACCTTGTAACGATGCTGGGTGAGACAGGCTATAACCGATCCTGGCGTCCAAACCCCATTGTGAAAGAATTCGACCCGAACACCCAACTGGTATTCCTTCAGTGGTGGGTTAGAGCTGGATGCGGTATCAGTGTGTGCCTTCTTCCTAGGTGCCATATGCATTGTCAGCAAACAAAACACATCATAAATCCAACATCTCTCTCAAATACAGCAATCTCGGCCAAATAAAACAGTGAGCATCGACCGATGATCGATACTCACACAGGTATCGAGCATCACAACCAAGAACACGAAACCAAAGATTCCAAAAACGCAAACCAAGTGAAATCGAGTGTAAGGCAGGGTTCGACTAGGCCTAGAACACACAAATCAAGTGATAATCATCTAGTTAAACAAGTTCTAAGAGCCTAAAAATCAAAAATCAAACTTTGGTTCACGGATTAAAAAGATAAAGATTCGTGATTCATACCTTGTAGATTCGTGATTCATACCTTGTATATATATTCAAAACCTATATATCTCACTGGAATCTGAATTCAGCGGATATTATCATATCAGCGTTGATGGGTTAGTGGCAGTCTCCGATACGTACGTTGATGGGTTGTTGATTAGAACAAACCGGTTAATGCGAACCGAGAGTGGTTCAATCAAGAAAAAATACATCCATTGAACATGAGATGCGCGGTTATGAAGAAAAGAAGAACACGTTTCCATATTTCCTTAGTTATAGGAGTCTGATCTCCATGTTTCCATTTTCTCATTTGCATAATTCTGTTTCCATATTTCTAGGATCGTGATCGGTTTATTTTATTTAAAAGACTTGATGTGAAGAATGAGGGGAGAAAAAAGAGTATTAGAAACAATTTGTCTTGTTGTTCTATGATCAATATCTCTTTTGCTTTAAAGAGGGACCAAGTGTGGCAATTAGTAGCTAACAAGCGTCGCCGATGAGACAAAAAGAAAATGTGTATTTGTATTTTATTTATTATTTATTTTGGAACAACAAAAATTAACTAAGTAAATATTTTTTCGAACGTAACTTTTCAGTAATTCGAAGAAGAAAAGCCTATGTTTGCGGTAATGGTATTGGGCTTTGGAGGCCGCCGACTCTCGCCTCACTCATGTATTTGAGTTTTTATCCATATTTTGAGTGTTTTACTTTAGTGCTCCTTATAAAGAATAGAATACGAGTATAAAAGATAGTATTTTGATATCCCAAAAAAAGTACTTAACATCTTTAGACGAACGAAATTCCTTATGGATGGATCCATAAAGAAAAAAGGAATTTCGTTATCCTCTATGGAAACAAGTTTGGTATCTTTGGAGATGTCGATGCATAATGGCTTGGACCAGGCAAAGAGAATTAATAAATGGATAAAAGATTATCTTAACATTTTTACCAAAAAAAAATGGATAAAAGATCAAACTTTCTGTTGGTGAACTTGTTGTTTTTGTTTGTTTTTAATCGTTTATGTTGTTGTTGTTCGTTTTTTCATCGTTTATGATGTTCTTGTTGGTTTTCCGGTATGTTGAATAAGGATCCGAAGAGCTCTCAAATAAAAGGATATTGTTCCGGAGAAATGACAAAACAAATCTGTAAAACATTAAAATACGGAGGGAGCATGTAATGAAAATTTAACGAAGATCTCTTTGAGATTAAATATATACAATAAAAAATGATTTTGCTTATATCATAAAAAAAAGAATATACAATATCTAAAAAAAAATCATAAAATTTAACATGTGACTATATCATAAAATTTAACATGCGACTATATCATAAAAAAAAGAATATACAATTCTAGAATATACAATGATTTTGCTTATATCATAAAATTTAACATGTTCCAGTATATATTGTATGCATATATCATAAAAAATATATGGCGCAGCGTACAAACTAGATAATCAGCTCAATCTAGGGATTCGATAGAATCTCTAGAGAACCGCTTCGCTCAATCAAGGGATTCGAAGAATCGCTTGAGACCGGCTTTCTGTTTTGATGAATTAAATCGAATCAATAACAAGATTTCATGAATTGATGAACTTAATCAAATAAAAGCAAGACAAAGAGAAAACTCTCGTTTATTAATTATCAAAAGCTGTCATACAAAAAGAATAAAGCAAAATAATAATAATGCTAAAATAAAAAATAAACATAAAAGCCCAAAACCTAACGTGAAAGAATCAAAAAATAGATAATCTCTTTAAGTCGACGTCGTCTTGTGTTGCACAAGTACTATCGTGTGTGACACATCATTAGATGCTGCTGCATCAGGTCTCCCCTTGTAAAAGAAGATTTGTCCTCGAATCTAATCGATATTTGCACAAGAGACTCCATTCTGATCGTCTTATTTTCTTTTCTTCCGAACTTTCTATTGATGAAATTCTTCATACACCTTAAACATCATCTTTCCACCAATAATAACAAGACACGTTACCATGATCTGAAACCTTGCCTCCATGTGCTCATTTATATAATGATTTAGTCTTCTCACATTCTCTTTGTGTCCAATTGTGAAACTACATGAACACAAATTCTCTTCAAGAAACAAGCACCATGTATCATCACAAACTCTTCCAAAAGATAGAACAATTGTTGTTGTCTTCACCATAGATAGGATCAATGTGGATTACTCTCACATCAACAACCCTTTCAACCTCTTTGCACAAGTTTTCTTCGCTGTGAAGAAACTCGTGAGGAACACTCGCAAAGTTGATTCAAGTATTTTCTCTCAGTCAATTAAAACCTAAGTAAACACTACTGCAATCTAACGGTTGTCAATGTAGTACTTTAGGATCGAATCCACAGATATCAATATGTAACACTACGAGAATGCAAGTTGAAAGTAAAGCTAAAACGATGAATGTTGGTTGTGGTTTGTAACTTCTAAAAACTAAGAATGAAAAAATAAAACGATGTGAATTCAATAAGAGAAAACGCTAGGTCCTTAGGTAATTCGCAGGAAATCCAGATTCACTTAAACAGACTATCGATTAGGGGTAATTAAGAACCGTTCTCGAACTCAAACATGAATGTCTAGCTAGCCCACTGTCGTGGTACTACCTACTATGCCTAATAACCTAAGAATCTAAATTGTTGTTTGACCTTAGTGTTATAGGCAAGCATTAATGTTCATGTTTGATAAGTTCACAAAATTGCCTTAGCATCAGCTTTCGTTGGCTAAGGACAATTTGTTCATCTATGTTCTATCAGGAAACCTAAATCACTTTTGATGTTCAGGTTAATCCTAGGATCATAAACTAGGTGATCAATCTAGTCTAAGCCTTAATTCCAACAATAGATGAAAAACTCTATGTGATTCCCTAATCTAACAGATCCGTTTCAGTGATTCATGGAGAATCCCTTGAAACCCTAAAAACCTAACAATGGATCTACTCAGACATAATCAATGTAGATAAGCAAAGAGATGAAGAAGAAATCATAATCCAATAGAAATAATAAACTAGGGTTCAGAAATCTTCTCAAAAGCCTGTAGAGTCAGAGATTCGTCTCCCCAGAGAAAGAGATGTAAAAGTCTGTGTAAAATAAAGCATAGCCTTAGAAAGTGGCTTAAAAATAGGTTTATATAGGTCTTGGGTCGAATTGGGTCGAGTTTGGGTGATTCCAAGGTAAAATAGGAAGTTAAAAACTGTTGATCCGTAAATCACACAAAAGGGGGTAAAACAGTACTTTTAATCGGAATCTCGTTTATTGATCTAAGTCGGCGTTACAACAGAGTTTAAGTAAAAAGGCAAAGACAAAAAGGATTCGAGATCGGTAATGAGCTCTCTCGTATTCTCTGTCTCTGCGGAAGTTGTGGATGCCTGGATGAATGAGCATTCTCCTCTATTTATATTGTCTTGAGGCGGTTTGAAGGGAGAATATTTCCTTTTCCAAGTTTGATTAGGAGAAGGAAATATTCCGGTTTTCTCTCTCCGAGATAAGGATATCTTCCTAATATCTCGAAGACTCAGTCGAAGGGAATATTTCCATTTCCGAGATCGGCGGAAAAAGAGGAAATATTCCGGTTATTATCTGTTGTAACGGACTGGGCTCGCACTGGGCCTAGATCGTTGGCCGAGATGGGCTTAGCGAGATTCCGAGCTTGGCCCAATGTTTTTGGGCTGATTTGTCCTTGATCCGAACCATCGTAAACCGGTCTTGATTGAACCGGTCTCGGTTCGAACCGAGTTAAACCAGGGGGTGCTAATCCCCCCTCTAACAA
>PKML01043620.1:10867-50258 GCA_002933935.1 Eutrema yunnanense | reverse complement strand
TCTCTCCGAGATAAGGATATCTTCCTAATATCTCGAAGACTCAGTCGAAGGGAATATTTCCATTTCCGAGATCGGCGGAAAAAGAGGAAATATTCCGGTTATTATCTGTTGTAACGGACTGGGCTCGCACTGGGCCTAGATCGTTGGCCGAGATGGGCTTAGCGAGATTCCGAGTTTGGCCCAATGTTTTTGGGCTGATTTGTCCTTGATCCGAACCATCGTAAACCGGTCTTGATTGAACCGGTCTCGGTTCGAACCGAGTTAAACCAGGGGGTGCTAATCCCCCTTCTAACAAAAACTGCATTTTTTTGTCAGGAAAGTGGATCGATCGATCCCAGGGGGGATCGGTCGATCTGGGCTTCAAAATTGGTCGATCTCGCCTTCTGGTCGGTCCGGAGATTTGGCGTGTCAAGGGGATCGATCGATCCAGCCTTAATTTTCTGTACTTGCTTCTTCTGCTCGCCAGACTGGACTGTCTTCACGAAAACTGGCATAACTTTTGATCGCACTGTTGGAATGACCTCAAACCACTACCAAATGAAAGATAATCCATTGATATGTCTTGTATCAAAAGTTGAGCTCAATCCATCGGTGGGAAGTTATTCAAGGAATGCCAAATTTCTGACGCCTCTGCATGATCATGCATCTCCATATGCTCATTTTCACCCGAAACGGCTCATTTTCTCCCAAAGTCACCTAAAACATGAAAAGACTCGATAAAGGACTAAAAGAATCTAAAAAAAAACTTTGAATTGGTAAAAGACACAAAAACATATGTTAGAAACCGGTAAAAACACGGTTTATCAAAAGTCTGAGGAGACCTCGGCTGAACATGATTGCGTGTGTGACACGGTTGATAGCGTGTGTAACAAATGGGTCGTCGCCTTGACTAAGTCCATGTCTTCTTCGTTATAAACTAGGTCACCAATCTAAGACGCCAATATGTCCTCGTCGTCTTCTGTGTCACAAACTTCATCAGTGGCGTTGTCCACATCAACATCATACTAATCTTCGTCAACGATGTGTATCGAACGAGGTTGCACCCGCCGAACAAAATCTTGCACCGCTGTGCTGAGTTGTCGTATCTGTTCTTTAAGATCGGGTAGGGATTGCTGCACGATCTTTATTTCCGTAAGTGGTGTATCTTATTTTTGCTTGTCAATCAGCCAATAACATCGCTTGGCCATCGAAAAGTAAATACGTTGTTTCGCCATCGAGAAGGAACGTCACTCGGCTCTGATACCAACCAAGTGCAGCGTACAAACTAGATAATCAACTCAATTTAGGGATTCGATATAATCTCTAGAGAACCGCTTCACTCAATCAAGGGATTCGAAGAATCGCTTGAGACCGACATCATGTTTTGAGGAATTTAATCGAATCAAGAACAAAGCTTCATGAATTGATGAACTTAATCAAATCAAAGCAAGGCAAAGAGAAAACTCTCGTTTATTAATTATCAAAAGCTGTCATACAAAAAAAAATAAAAGAAACGCTTAAATAGGGGAGGCTAAACCTAGCTACCCAAAAGAAAATGAAATAATAATAATGCTAAAATAGAAAATAAACATAAAAGCCCAAAACCTAACGTGAAAGAATCAAAAAGTAAATAATCTCTTTAAGTCGACGCCATCTTGTGTTGCACAAGTACCATCGTGTGTGACACCTCATTAGATGCTGCTGCATCAAGATCTCAATATCTAAGATTAAATTTCATGTCAAAACTCTTCTTCAATATTGTAGAGATTTTGATGGAATGTAAATATGTAATACTATAAGTTTTTTTGTTAAATGGTATTATAAGAATGATTTTGCTTATGCCCAAACTAACAAATTTTAGGGATATTACTACGTAACGGTTAAGTCGAAGGCAGTAGGAAATTATATCAGAAGTTCTTTTATTGCATACTATATAACACTTCCAACAGCTTTTCCTCCTTTAGAGGTCAGCAAAAACTATTAGAACTACCATTGGTAGAAAAGCGGAACTTTAACAAAAAAAATTACTTTCTTAAAATTTTACAGACAAAAAATTACTTTCTTAGAAATTAAGTTCGGAGAAAATTGGACAATACCCGGCCTCGGAAAATTATTAGTTTAACCTGTCTAGTATCCAGGTCTGTAAACATAGTATTTTTTTCAATATGGATCTTGTGGAATATATGAAAACATAAATGCATGGATTTTGAGGGGTATTGGTTTTGGTTCAATCTGTTTTGAACTTGTAAATTAACAAAGTTTGGGATTATCATAATAGTGTCATGTATTGAATTTCTAGTGGGCCTTTATTGGGCCATCAAACTTAAGGCCCATAAGTTCCCTCCAACACCCGTACCCCTATTTATGGTAGTAAATTCGTATGATAAGTTTTTGGTAAAAAAAGTTGGTTCGATATTATTAATGAAAATGACTCGAAGATAAAAGAGCCAATGACTAATGGTGAAATTGTATTCGGATCAGATTTTTAAAAACTTTCCTATAAATAAAGGACCACAAAATCATGACTAACAAAGTTATATCAATTGATGACATAAGGGTATCGTTAGTAATGAGTTTCTCCGATAAATATTCAAAGTCAAAATTGTCATGGGACTATGGGAGTTGACTGAGAAATATAAGCATCTTTGGATATATGAAAGTATTCGTCCACTAATTTTGGTTGGTATGTAATTATATCGATTGCCACTTATAATGTAGAAATAATCGTACAAGACTATTAAAAGTCCACAAATAGCTTTCAAAACATTGATATTTTCCTTGAAAAAAAAAACCACAATTAATTTTTCAAGGCTCCGAGTAAAGGAAAAATTGAGCATGAATATGTTATTCAGCGAAATCTAAAGAAGGAAACTAAAAAACAGGCTTTAAATGTTTTATTATTAGTAGTTGTTTTCTTTTACAAGAGCAATTGGTCCCATGACTACCATCTTATAGTGGGATGTATACGTACAAAGCAGTGGCGGAGCCATAATTTGTTTTATCTGGGGTAAAAATTAACAAAAAAGGTTTAGAGAATCCATTGAACCTATAATCTTGAAGTTTATAGGGGCAATATAAACCAATTGGACTAAAAACACATATTATCCTTTGGCTAATTAGTATGTTCATAAAATCTATCGGGGGCAGTTGCCCCCTACCTCTCAAGTAGATTCGCCACTGTGTACAAGTTAGTTCATGAACAATGACGTATTCGTTGAGATAATTAATCCATAGGGTTCACAATTTGATATCATGATTTAGATTAATATAAAAGAAGAAGTAAAAAAGGATACAAATAAAAGGAAAGTGAATCTCTGTACGAGTTTCCCGGTAAAAACTACCGACATGACACATGCTACGCCGTGTCTCCGGTGGAATCGTTACAGTATAAGTCAACAAACAAAAACCATACATTTCAATATATTATTCAAATATTTTAACTTTGGGAAATTAATGTTCTTAAACTAAAAAGGTTTGGAGATCAAAGAGGTTGTATTTGCGATTAATTCTTCGAGCGCACCAGGCTCTGATGGGATGACAGGCTTGTTTTTCCAGAAGTATTGAGATGTTGTTGGCCCAGAGGTAACAATGGAGGTTCTGGAATTCTTCAACACATGTATTTTTCCAGTAGAATGGAATTATACGCAACTGTGTTTAATACCAAAGGTTAACAATCCGGTGAAGATGGTGGATCTACGACCAATAAGCCTATGCACAGTGGTGTATAAGATAATCTCGAAGATACTCGTTGGTCGTCTTCAGCAGATCCTGCCAGACATTGTATCTCCTAATCAATCGGCCTTTGTATCAGATAGACTGATCTCGGATAACATTATCATAGCGCATGAAATGGTCCATGGTCTACGAACTCACCCCTGTATCTCGATGGAGTACATGGCTGTAAAAACCGATATGTCCAAGGCGTATGATCGAATTGAGTGGGACTATCTCCAATACCTTTTACAAGCTCTTGGTTTTTATACAAAGTGGATTGAATGGGTGATGTTTTGTGTGAAAACAGTAACGTACATTGTTCTGATCAATGGAGAGCCCCATGGGATGATTAAACCGAGTAGAGGATTAAGACAAGGGGATCCGTTATCTCCCTTTCTTTTCGATCTATGCACTGAAGGGCTCTCTCACCTTATGTACAGAGCTGAACTTAATGGAAGCCTCAATGGGATACAATTCTCCGCGGACGGGCCATCAATCCATCATCTTCTCTTTGCCGATGATTGCTCATTATGTGTAAGGCGGACACTGCCCAAAGCTCTGTGCTCCAAGGAATTCTCCAAAGGTATGAAACTGCCTCAGGACAGATGATTAACTTTGGAAAATCTTCCATCTCTTTTAGGGAAAAAGTCTGCAAAGAGGTTAAGATTCAGATCAGGAATAAGCTGAGTATACAAAATGAAGGTGGTGCTGGGAAATACTTGGGCTTACCGGAATATTTCAGTGGCTCTAAGGTGGAGATGCTTGCATACATCCAAGAAAAAATGAAATCTCGTTTCAATGGATGGTATGCTAAGTTCTTATCTCAAGGTGGAAAAGAGGTCCTGTTAAAATAGGTAGCTATGGCCATGCCGGTCTCGCTATGACATGTTTCAGATTGCCTAAGACGACGATTAAAAATCTTACTAGTGCAATGTCTAGTTTCTGGTGGAATGCTCAGGAAGGCAAGAAAAAGATGCATTGGGTATCTTGGGAGAAGATGTGTCTACCAAAGGAGAACGGTGGGCTGGGTTTCAGAGACTTGGAATGTTTTAATCAAGCTTTACTAGCAAAACAGATGTGGAGACTGATATAATTTCCTGAGAGCCTATGTGCAAGAGTACTTCGAAGCCGTTATTTCCAGGGAAAGAATGTTCTTAAAGTTGGTCTAGGTTCTCGGCCTTCCTTCGTGTGGAGAAGCATTCTCCATGGACGTGACCTGCTAGTAAAAGGATTGATGAGGACTGTTGGGAATGGGAAATCGCTGAAAGTATGGCTTGATCCTTGGATGTGCGATTCATCACCAAGAGGCCCGTATAGGATGCCTCTGTTTTTCGAGGTGAGTCTGACGGTGGACTCCTTGATTGATCCTCAAACAAAAACATGGGACCGAGGGAAACTAGAAGAATTGTTTTTTCAAAATGACATAGACAAAATTGTGAAAAACAAGCCAGCGGTGGACCAAGAAGATGGTTTTTGCTGGATCCATGCTAGGAATGGTGAATATGATGTGAAGTCAGGATACTGGCTAAGTCTGGGTACTGGCTAAGTTGCACGATAAACAAAGCTGAACTTTATAGAGAAGCTGATGCACTTCCATCGGTAAATGAGTTGAAAGAACATGTATGGAAAACGCAGACATCCCCAAAAATCAAGATCTTTATGTGGAAGATGCTCTCCGATGCTCTAGCTATTGCGGATGGATTGTGGACCAGGGGTATGATGATCGATCCAGCGTGTCAAGTGTGCGACTATACAGAAGAATCGATCAACCACGTCCTCTTCGCATGTCCCTTTGCGCGACTTGTTTGGGCTCAATCTAATTTTCCCTTCCCACAAGATGGTTTCGATCAAAACTTGGCCTATGTTAACATGAGCTATCTGTTTCAATGTTTGAAAGATCAGAGTATACCGAAAGAGATTAGTAGATGCTTTCCATGGATCATGTGGACAATATGGAAGAACACGAACAAATTGGCAATTGAAGGGAAGGTTTTCTCAGCACCAGAGACTGTAGAAAAGATTAGAGACGATTCCACCCAATGGTTCAACGCTCAGGAAGATGAGATCTCATTGGAAGAGAATATGGGCAATGTCCAATCTGCGGTGACGAAATGGATACCACCGAAGGAAGGTTGGTTAAAATTCAACATCGGTATCTCCTGGTCAAAGAAAAAACGCATCGGTGGTGCGGCTTGGGTGGTCCGTAACCAAAGTAGAATTCAAGTAGAAAAGAGGAGGCATCCCTTGACGGAAATGAGAGTAGTCGATCCCGCATGGTGTGGTCGATGCGAGCTTTGATAGAGAGAGGAGTAGAGGATACCATTTTGAAAATTCTTGCATTCCTCTCACGCCAAATTGAGTGAGTCATAACTTGTAGAAGGAGCTTTGCAACAGTTTGGGAAGAAGATCTTGGTTGCCGAGAGATAAGAGAGATCCAAGAGGTAATAGCTAGGAGATCAGCCGGCGGGTTAGGCCATAGTCTCGATGCTAGGTCAATCCAGATGGAGCTGCTAAATGGATATTGGAAAAATAAGTGGTCATGAGAGTCTTCACCATTCGAGCATAGATTACAAGCAAGAGGTACTGTCATTCCCCAACGATGAAGTCTGTCCTGAGTGGGAAGTCTTCTGAAAAACACAAGCCAAAGGTTGAATGAGAATCTCATAATAACCACTTTGAACCAAACAAATCTGGTCCATTGAAGAGACGGTGATATCTCTCAGAACTTGTTCCATATACCTTTAGATGATAATGAGCAAGAGAAAGCAGCTGAGGCTGATCTCCAGAGATAGCAGTCGCTGCCGGCGGACGGGTCATGAACAACTCTTGAAGCCAGAGCAATCAGAAGGCTCTATGCATTATCTAATATCGCAGCACGCATATTCCAGTTACCATTCACATATTCACAAACCTTAGCCTCATTGTGTAGCTGGAGTTGAGAAGGTCCTCATTCGCCAATATAAACTACAAGGGGACCAAATTCAGTCCAATTATCAAACCAGAAAGAGGCCGAAGTTTCATCATTAACTTCATATTTCAGAAATCTGAGGAAAGTCAGTTTCAGACGAAGGAGACTCCTAATACTCCACGAGAACTGATCACTATCCGAAGATAATCAAAAACTCTTCATTCCAAAAACATTAGCATTGATCCAAGCAACCCAAAGGGAACCTGATCTAGTGAAGAGATGCCAACTTAGTTTTAGGTGAAAGACTTCATCAAAGTCTTCAAGCAGTCTGATACCGAGGCCACCTTCGAGCTTTGGCTTGCAAACATCTACCCAAGCTACTCTTGCACCCGAAGAATGAGAAGATTTGTTCCTCCACATAAAAGCATAGCAAAGTGAATCAACTATTTCATAGAATTTCTTAAGGAGAACAAAGACTTATCTCCAAAAAGTAACTATTCCATACACCACCGAGGAGGTGAGCTTGATTTTTCCAGCGAATGAAAGAAACTTTGCAGTCCATGAGTACATTTTGCTTGTGATTCTTTCCAAGAAAGACTGGAGCGCTGCAAAATTAAGCTTCTTAGGGGATAGAGGCAATCCAAGATACTTGGTGGAGAAGTTTCCTTGTTTAATTGTAGAAAAACTTGTCCATGCATTGACTTTTGAAGCCGAGTATCCCGAGAAGAAAATTTCAGATTTGTCTGCATTCATATCCAAGCCTGAAAATGATATGAAATCGGCCAACATCTCAAGCAAACCCTTGCACTACAAGAAAACATGTCAAAATACCACGAAATTTCCCACCGAAATTTTGGTTGGGAAAATTACCCATCGATTCCCCACCGATTTCCCACGTTTTAGTAATTCAGTGGGAAAATTATTGCTAATTTGCAACCGAATATATCGGTCGAGATTCCGTGGGAAATTTGCGACCGATTACCAACCAAATAAAAACCGTTGAGAAATTCGTGGGGAGGTCGTGGGAAATCGATCGCAATTTTGCCACGGAATATCGACCGATATATTCGGTTACAAATTAGCAACAATTTTCCCATCAAATTACTAAACCGTGGGAAATCGGTGGGTAATTTTTTCAACCTAAATCTAAATCTAAACATCATTATCCTCGCCGCCATCGAAAAATTACCAGAGGCCTCCATCCTCTTCAAGAGAGAGAGAGAGAGTTGATACTGCCATTCCCGCAAGGTAATTCTTAGTTTCGATTCATAGTTCTTAATTCTGAGTTTCGATTTTCGAGTTTCATTTTTTCTAGATTCGTTTTTAGAGTTTCGTTTTTTCAGTTTAGTTCGATTCAGAGTTTCTCAAACTGATTATAAATTAGATTCTTAGTCAATTTTAAATTAAAAAATATTCGTAGGTGGATTTTGGTTAAGTAATTGTAGGAAACTTGTTTTTGTTTTTGGTTGAGTCTTCGTCATATTTTTGGCTTAATTTTCTGGGTTTCTCTTATGAAAGACTATTGGGACGAAATGGTAAACAAATTTTCAGATTGCACATTAATTCTATCGACCAACACCGTGAAGCTTTACTCACCGATGACAGGTCAATACTACGGCGAATGTAAAGGTCACTCAGGTACCGTCAATCAGATTGTGTTTTCCTCGGACTCGGCGGCATCTCCTCATGTTCTGCACTCTTGCTCCTCCGATGGGACAATCAGATGATATTGGGACACGCGTAGTTTCCAGCAGGTGAATCATAGCAGTAAATGTGATTCCTTTTCCTTTATAACGCTTAACTGATTTGATCTAGTTCATGCTTTTGGTCACGGGTGTTCAGGTTTCGTGTATTGATGCTGAGAATGATCAGGAGATATTCAGCTTCTCCTATGGAGGTGCTGGAGATAATCTTTTGGCTGGTGGATGTAAAGAGCAGGTTGGACATCTTTTTTTATATTATCTCTAAACCTTCACAAGGAATACACTTTCTTTTTAGCATTACTTTCTATGTGTTACGATCTGGTGTGATGGTGCAGGTTCTTCTGTGGGATTGGAGAAACTCAAAGAAAGTTGCTTGTTTAGAGGAATCCCACATGGACGACGCGTCACTCAGGTGTGCTGCTTATAGTCTCTTACATCTCTGGAGTCAAACTAGTTTGCTGCTAATAGGAGTCAATTCTATAGCGTGTGTGTTCTTAACTTTTTTTCAAATGTTGTTTTTGTTTATAAATCGCTCATGTGTATTATGAATCACAGGTACACTTTGTTCCTAACAATCGGAACAAACTTCCCGAATTGCAGCAAGAAGACGATGCAGATGCAACCCAAGATGCGACTCAAGAGTATATTTGAATTTAGGTTTTTGTGTGTTTTGAATAATTTGGTTTCACTTAACATTTTAAGTGTATGTGTGTTTTGAATAATTTGGTTTCACTTAACATTTTAGGTTTGTGTATGAAAACTTAATTTTATGTTAAATTTTACGTTTTTAAATTTGATTTATAATTTTTCAATTTATAAAATTATATTATTATAATATTAAAATTCTGATTTAAATTTTCTATGAAATGGTGGGGAATCCGTGGGAAAAAGTGTGAACTGTGAAGCGTGGTGGGGAAACCGTAGGAACATTCCCGACCAATTTCCCACCGATATTACTGACCATTTTTTCCACCGATATTTTGGTGGGGAATTTCCCACTATTTTCCCACCATTTTTGAATTTGCAATGATCGATGTCTCACCATTTTTTTCCGTGGGAAAATTGTCGGGAATGAGATTTTCCATCAATTTCCCACCGATATTCCTGTGGGAGTTTAACATGTTTTCTTGTAGTGTTGATGGAATCATGAGACCCATTTTAGAAGAGTAAGAGATCATCCGCGAAAAGCAGATGAGTGAGGAGTGGATCTTCACAACGAGGATGCAATTCAAACTTTGAATTTCTCGCCGCTGCTTCAAGCATTTTAGACAGAATTTTCATGACCATAATGAAAAGGTAAGGTGATAGGAGATCATCCTTTCTCAAGCCCTTCTTCCCTTCAAAAAATCCACCCAATTCTCCATTTATCAACACTGGAAATCTGGTGGAAGAAATACATTTTTTTAACCACGTTCTGAAAAGATGAGGAAAGCCTCCAAGAATTTAAGNCAAAAAAAATTAGAAAAAGAATATTATTAATATAAAATCACTACCAAACTATATATGTATGTGTCATGTGTATACGTACGAGAACATATGACATATGTTTCACCAAATTTTTTCTTCAAAATATATATTTATTTCATAAGTTTTTGAAATTAATCATAATTTGTTTACCGGTACCCGATTTCTTATATGTTTAGATTTCATATAAAAAAATTAAACATGTCAAATTTTATTTAAAATATAATGCATAATGTTTCAAAGTTAGTAACTCGCATGATCGCGACACGTGTTAAGTTACTTAGAGTAATTCTATATACGTACTTGTTTTCAATACAATTGATTGTTTAGCGTAATTCTCACATTCATAATATTGTGTGTTTCTGTGAGTCCTTGTGTTCGACCCCTAGCTATACTATAACTACTGCTTTAGTATCTAAATAGGGTATTAATTTGAGCATATCAAAGACTCATTTTAGAAGAGTAAGAGATCATCTGCGAAAAGCAGATGAGTGAGGAGTGGATCTTCACAACGAAGATGCAGTTCAAACTTTGAATTTCTCGCGGCTACTTCAAGCATTCTAGACAGAGCTTCCATGACCATAATGAAAAGGTAAGGTGATAGGAGATCACCCTTTCTCAAGCCCTTCTTCCCTTCAAAAAATACACCCAATTCTCCATTTATCAACACTGGAAATCTGGTGGAAGAAATACATTCTTTTAACCACGTTCTGAAAAGATGAGGAAATAACTGAGTCTCCAGAAATTTAAGCACGAAATCCTAGTAAACAGTGTCAAAGGCTTGCTCACGACTCATTAGAGCTCACTCACATAATTCGCCAACTTCCTCCAATTAAGCTTGATCATCGGAAAACGTTTCTAATAAATAAATAAAAAATTAACAAACAAAAATGCTATCTATAGACCAAATTTTTTACATATATAACCAATTACAAATATAGAAAATATATATTTTTTTTAAAGAGAGCCAAACTCCAACCACACGCACATGCTTCTATTTTTCCTCGACAACAATCAAAGAGAGAGGTCTACCTCGTAGACATCACTTGATTTAAATTCCATTTCCATATTTTACAAAAGCATTTTAATCGTAGATCGATATTCATCTCATGAAAGCCACAAATGACATCATTTCTCATCGTCTTCTCCATCGTCTTACTCTTTGTCCCGTCCATATTATCGGCACCGGGGACAAGTTTAACGAAAGATTTTTACCAAAAAACATGTCCCGATTTCAGTAAAATCGTTCGTGAAACCGTTACGACAAAGCAATCTCAGCAGCCGACAACAGCTGCTGGAACGCTCCGTCTTTTTTTTCACGATTGTTTCTTGGAAGGATGCGACGCGTCCGTTCTAATCGCTACAAACACTTTCAACAAAGCCGAACGCGACGATGACCTCAATGAGTCACTTCCAGGAGATGCGTTCGACATCGTGACTCGCATCAAAACCGCTCTTGAATTGTCTTGTCCCGGTGTTGTGTCTTGCGCAGACATCCTGGCTCAGTCCACGCGTGACCTTGTCACAATGATTGGTGGGCCTTTCTATGAAGTTAAGTTGGGTCGTAGAGATGGGTTTGAGTCGAAAGCCCATAAAGTTCGAGGAAACTTACCATTAGCGAATCACACGGTCCAAGACATGATGTCGATATTCCAAAAGAATGGTTTCACTCTAAGGGAGATGGTCGCGCTAAGCGGCGGGCACACTGTCGGATTTTCTCACTGCAAAGAATTCAGCAACCGGATCTTCGGACCACAGGTTGATCCAGGGCTCAACGCCCGGTTTGCGGGCGTGCTCAAAGATCTATGCAAGGATTACAAGGTGAATAATACGATGGCGGCGTTTCTCGACCCGGTGACGCCAGGAAAATTCGATAATATGTATTTCAAGAACTTGAGAAAAGGGCTTGGACTGTTAGCTTCCGACCACATCTTGTTTAAAGACAATAGCACGAGACCGTTTGTCGAATTATACGCGAATAATCAGACGATTTTCTTCGAGGATTTCGCACGTGCCATGGAGAAACTAGGCACGGTCGGTGTGAAAGGCGAGAAAGATGGAGAGGTGAGACGCAGATGCGATCACTTCAACAATCTTAACGTATAAAATAACATAAACCGACGAATAGAAATGAGTTCAGTTTTCTTTTTGTTTTGTTTTTAATAATGTATAAGTAAGTTAACGTAACAATTTTCAGGTGCTTTGTTCACCTGAAATTTTTAAATGATGTATGTTATATAAAATGTATTAGATAGTGATTACTTTACGGACGAGAGAATAAAAATCCAAATTCTTGACTTACCTCACAAGTGATGTTGGGCTAAGCTTCGACGAATAAAGCCCAACCCGTTAACAAACTGGTCAGGTTAAAATACTATTTTTGTTTGGAAACGGGTCAACTTGTGACTTTATATGTCCTTTCGGCCTGATCAAGTTTTCTAAATTTGTTCTTCTTCTTTTGGAGTAAGAAGATCTATAGATATTCTCGTTATAGGAATATAGCCATTAATTTTATCTAAGATATATTTTCGTTTTGTCTAATCTAACATTTAGGAAAATAATTAAGAAATTTTCTCTTGTTATGTTTAAAAAAAAAAAAAAAAAAGAAACTCTGATTATCAGATTATTAGCATTTGGAATCGTGGATGGATTTTATTCTTTTTTTTTGTCTTCACCGAATATATATATCGAATATTGGGGAAAAACTAGTGTGAAAGTCTTTGGCGCGTCAACGTCCAAAGGATCTGACACGTGTCAGACAGCCATGTGTGCGGTAATAAAGCAGACCGATCTAAACACGTGGAGCAGTCATAGCTTTGCATCGCTGTAATGATGACCAAATAATTTTATTCCATAATTTTTGCGACAAGAAGTCTGCATCATATAAGCATCTCATATTGACGACCCCATAAGAAATACAAAAGCATCTCAAGTTTTACCGGACTAAAGAACAAGTCAATAATCGAAGAAATAAAACGCCATTTCATATATTTTTCTATATCGCAAGCATTAACTTTATAGCTTGAGATTTATATAATTAAAACAGGTTTTTTGTTTTTGTTTTATCGTATATATATAGTGAATTAGGGAGGAAGGTTTGGTGTAGCTAAAGTGAAATCAAGATTGGGAGATTTAGTCTCTGGTCTTGTCCCTGTGAGGCTCGACGAATCCGACGATAATCGTTCGTAGCTTGGACATCTTTGATCCACATTCTGATAACATTATGGATAAAAGAACAAATATATGAATAGGAATCATATCATACTGTATATAGAATATTGTATAGATTGCGCATATTTAAGATTTTTTTCCTCTTGAAAGGGTCAAAGAAAATTATTTTGAAGATTTTAAAAATCTTTTGAAAGGGGTTGAGAAAAATAAAGTATTATGGATATTAACCAAAAAAGTCATTATTTTCTCTGCTTTTGAGACAAAAAATTCACTTTTTAATTACCCAAATGGAAGGGAAAAAGTAAATTAAAATCCTTTACAAAAACTTTTTTCTTTTTCATCCTCGAATTTGGCAGTCCCCTTTTATTCCAATCTCCTTTTGGTTAAGTTTTTGAAAATTTGTTACCTCATTGGATGAAATGTCTAGACCTGTTGCATTTGCCTTTAAATGGAACCGAGCTTCACTGTTATACAGAAATCCCAAATTTTATCACATTTAGTTTTTTAAGGGAATAATGTTAAATGATTTTAGACTAAACCCAAGCAATAATGCAAATGTTAAATTTCTCATCATATGATGCAAATATAAAAAGTTGCCTAATAAGTACTATATAGCGATCTATCCGACAAAACTAAATTATCACCAAAAACTAAAACAAATATATCATATTAAGACATATTTTAAAACATAACATACCTTGAGGAGTTATTCCATAGCCCTTGGAGATCTCTGTTTACTTGTGATCCACTCTTACGAGTATCTGACTGCCCTATATATATATACACATTTATCAATATTTTAGTATTTAAGAGATAATTTAATTAAATGAAAACATAATTAATCAGTAACCTGATGATGTTGTAGGCTTCTCAGTGGATTTGATGGTCCGGTACATCTGAAACATTATATATTTGATTACAAAACTACTAAATATATATTGATGATAGTTATAAGAATAGGTTGTATCGATCAATACATATATATGTTCGTGTGCGCGCGCGTGTAGACTTCTTCTATTCACGTGTGTGGTATCTCTCTCTCTCTCTCTCATATATATAGAGTGTGTATGCACGCACACAGAGACATAGATGGATAAAGTAAGAAAAAAGAGAGCAGAGTAGAAAAGAAAGCATTTACGATTCATGAAAATGTGCAGCCAAACACAGAGATGGGCTGTGTGCATGGGTCTACGTGTCTTGTTCTAACCATAGTCAAATTATGCAAAAAAAGTCATTTATATATCGTCATTGATAGAATCATGCATATACATATATGAATCTTGAGAAAGAACATATCATCATTGAAGAATGATGCCTTCTTTGTACTTTACTTTTTCATATGCATCTCTTAGTTATATATATAAAAGGACCCTCTCTTGGTCTTTTGGCTATATCTAGCTTTTGATTCCTTTTCCATTTTTTTGTTTGTTATAATTTCTTGTTTCACTAATTGGTAAATATTTTCTTAATATATGGTGGTGACAAAAACAATTATAATCACAGAAAATCATTTTATTAAATAGTGCAGTGGGTTCGGTTCATTTGCATATTATATTATAATACAAGAAATCATATAGTAGATTGTGATTCTACTATACATTGTATAAGCTAGGAACTAATGGAGATACATTACCTGTAGATGAGATTTAACATGAGCCAATGTGAGATCTTGCACATCCATCAGCTCAAGTACTGATTTCGGAGTTGCTCCTGAATAGTAATCAAAATCACAAAATCAATAAAAATATAATAATTAACTAAAAAAGGAAAAAAGGAGATATGTATATTATTATTAACTAAAAAAGGGAAAAAAACAAATGAAAATTGTGAAAAAGGACAATACTTTCATGACCACCCAATAATTGAACAGCATGAACGAAATGAGCATGAAGGGTCGTCGTCCACCGCATCCTTGGAGCCCTTACTCCTCGTTTCGCCGTGAATCTCTGCGGCTGCGGCTGAGCTTGACGCCGATGACGGTGGTGAAGATTAGAAGTAAAATTAGGGTTTGCGTGCTGACCGTTGACTTCACTGAAGAAGAAAGGAGGAGTGGGAGAGTAGTAGTAGTGGTCAAGGATTTGATTTTGGTAAAGAGGGGTTCCTCTTATTGGTCTCGTCATCAAGATCGATCTCATATCTTGATTGAGATATTCCTTGCGTTCTTGATTATGATCAATCTTGGTAGGTTCATTGTTTGAAGTGAATTGGAGTGTGTGGATGAGATGGTCAGAAGACTTTCTGTCTGAATCTGAGGCTTTACTCCGAAACCCTAATCTCCTTTCGACTTGTTCTTGTTCTTGTTCTTGATTTTCTTCTTCTTCTTCTCTTTTGCTGATCTTCAAGTACAAGTCAGGTTGTGAAGGGAAAAGCTCCATAACAAGAGAGTATTGTGAGTGACTTTGAGATAATTTTGATGAATTTGGGGGAAAAGGGGGTATAACCTTATTTATTTTCAAGAATGGTTTTTTCTTCTTCCTTAGCTTAATTGAATATTTGTTCTTGGTGAGAGGAGAAAAGCAGTTGCAAAGTTAGAGAGAGAAAGAGGGAGAGAGAGAGAATGGGCAAAAGGTATGAGAGGTATGAGAAGTCTCTTTCTTCTCTGTTCCCTTTGAGAAATTGACACTTTAAGAGTCTAATAAAGGGGTTGGGTAAAACATGAATTTCCATTTAATTCTCTTTTCGTTTTTTCTTCGTATGTATAGGAAAATATCAATTTCAATGGCATATTTTGTTACAATGTAGATATCATCTATCACATATCAATATTTAATGAGGGTATAACAATAATGTATGGAAATATTCCATTATTTGTGTTCAGATTTACATGTGAAAATGACACTTGTGTTGAAACTGAAAGATGTGCGTGCTATTATATATAATTTTAAAAAATAATAATTATTCATGAGAATGAAAAATCAAATGCTGATATTTATTTAGAAAAAAAAAGCCAACGCCTAACTACTTGTTTAGTTGTTGATAAAATGGTACAATATGTAAATCGAAAAATGCTTATGAATTTAAAAGATATCGTCGTCACTTGTTGTTTGTTTGTTTATTTTTCTATTGTTTGTCTTCTCTGAAGTAAGAGTTTGGAATTATACCGAACATTTGTTTGCTTTACGGTGTTGGTGGCTCGTTGCCCAATAATACAATGAATATAATACCTGAAAAAATGTTTATTTTCTCTATATAGATTTTGTGGCGAAGGTGATTTTGTTTACGTGATAAGATTGAAATTTAAAGAGAATAATATATTGGAAAAGTATAATATCACCTGCACATGGATATACATATATATATATAGCCAAAAACGTAAAATTCCGTTATCCCGCCAAAAACGTAAAATTTCGTTTTCCCGCCAAAAATGTAAAATTTCGATTTCTCGCCAAAAACGTAAAATTTCGTTTTCCCGCCAAAAACGTAAAATCTCGTTTTTCCCGCCAAAAACGTAAAGTCTTGTTTTCCCGCCAAAAACGTAAAATCATGTTTTCCCGCCAAAAACGTAAAATCTCGTTTTTTCGCCAAAAACGTAAAATCTCGTTTTTCCCGCCAAAAACGTAAAATCTCGTTTTCCCGTCAAATAACGTAAAATCTCGTTTTCCCGCCAAAAACGCAAAATCTCGTTTTTCCGCCAAAAACGTAAAATCTCGTTTTCCCGCCAAAAACGTAAAATATCGTTTTCTTGGCAAAAACGTAAAATCTCGTTTTCTTGCCAGAGAGGTAAAATTTGGTTTTTCCGCCAAAAACGTAAAATTCTCTCGCCAAAGAGTAAAATTATGTTTCTCGCCAAATACGTTAAATTTTGTTTTCTTGCCAAAATATTAAATCTTGTTTTTCCACAAAAAAACGTAAAATATTATTTTCTGCCAAAAAATGTAAAAACTTGTTTTTGTTAGAGAATCAATCTCATAAGTTTATCTAATTTTGTCGGGAATGGAAAGTCAACTCTATTGTCAACTTGCATGTTTTTGTTTTTTTTTATATTGAATTCTTTCTTAAGGAAAAAAAAAAAAACCATTTCAGGATTGGGCTAACCTTGGTTTAGCCAATTTTTATATAAATTACAGGGTTATAAAAGGGTCAGGGTTCATACAGAGTTGGGTTTATAACATTTAGGGCTGAAATCATTAATTTAACATCCCTATATATAGGTTTCTCTTTTTTAACTAACATCGGCTGTTTCAGTCGCCATAACATCCGACTAATTCGAGGGCAAACAGATTTTTGGAAGGAGTTTTTTTGCAAACTCACTATGAATAAAATATCTGAGCCGAAGCTCATGAGTCTAGGTGGCCCAACAACAACATTTATATATATAGTTTCGATTATAAAAGCGATATATCATATAGATATGTGTAATTTTTGTTTTCTCTACCTATCAAATACTTTTTGTTGGGAAGTCTGTCAGTTGAGCCTTAACCCAATTGGTTTACATGGTAATCTGAAATGCAGGCGGCCGGGCTACTCCTGACATTAGTCGAAAAGCATTCAAACTCGGGACATGCGGTGTGGTGGCCCATATGAATCTCATGGCCCGTTGACAACCCATTAAAGCTGTGGAGCTCATGGTGTTTGTTGAACCGTTGAACCATTAGGAGTACTCCACTTCGTAGCACTTCGGTACGTTCCTACCGGGACTTACCAGATAAGCCGATAGGATTTATCAAAAAAAAAAAAAAAAAAAATTCTTACAAATATATGTGTATTGTTATTAGAAATTTTTAAAACAAGCTAACACATTCAAGTTTTTTTTTATCCTACCACGCATTAACTCCATTTTATCAAAAATACCATACGACATTAATTTAAGTTTTGGCCCTATGCCACCGATGGACAGTCCAAGATTTGATTCCCAAAATGCCCTTTGATAATTCATGTCCCCTAAGCCCATGCATCGACAGATAATGTTGGGGACGATCCATTGATTCGTTTGATATTTGTTTTCACATATTTAATTAAACTTACTCGAAAAAAGTTCTTATAATAAGAAAACGATAGACATATATATATAACTAGATTAGGCTTCGCGTATATGTGGTTCATAATATAACATTTTATAATCTACAGAAAAAAATCAAAACTGGAAAAATGAAAAAAAAATATATGATCATCCGTGAACAAAAAAAAAATTAAGAACGTCGACGTGAAGCCACAAAAGCTTACTATTATTTATTTATTTAGATTCTCTTTTTATTATTTTATTTCTAATTAAATTTTATAACATATTTAAAATTTAAAAATATTTAAGTATCCCTATTTTTATTTAAATTATGTTTACTTTTTTCTTATTTAACTATTTATATATCTATTTTCGAAAAAACATTTTGACGAATTAATTATAGCTTTGGAAAAGATTATTGAACTTTTGATTTTCTTGTGTCTAATTGAGAGACTACCAAATTATTTATATATATATATATATGAGAAATTAGAATTCTTTTTTTTTAGGATTAATAATCCATTATTTAATTTACTTAATCTAAATGAAATTTTTAAAAACATATGTATTTTTTTTTCTAATTAACTTTGTTTTTTAGAATAAATTTAAATTTTCTATTTTCTATTATTGTTTAGTAACTTTACATTTTAGGATTATGAATCAGTTATATTTTTTTCAGAATATTTATTTTTTTCTTTTTAATAATTTTGGTTTTTAGGATAAATTTACATTTTCTGGTTTTCTTTTTGTTTAGTAACTTTACATTTTAGGATTATGAATCAATTATAAATATTTCATTTTATTGTAAATATTATTATATGACAAATTTTTTTTGAATTTTTTTTGTACATGTCAAAATCTTATCGATGAAATTAACACGTATCACGATTAAATAAATTACTAACTTTGAAACATTCTGTTTTATATAATAAGATATTATTTAGGATTAATCCAATAATATCGGTTCCGTTAAAGTCGATTCTTCCAGGTTAGTTCGGCACGAGGAACTATATAAGACAAAAATAAAGGAATTTCAATGATAAACTATAAATAAAGAAAATATTAAAAGATTAAAGAGTTTAAAAATGCATCGTCTATTTGTCAAAAAGACAAAAAAATGCATATCGCCTTCTTCTTTTTTGTTGCCTGAAAGTACATTTCATTCATAATCTTGTGTTACATCTCATCCCTTCACGAGAGAGCATTTTGAATTGTTACAATTTAACCACAAATAAAGAAGCTAATCCTTGGAGAACCATGTAAAGAGATATATAATTCTTGAGATTCGAGAGTCGATCATTATCGAGACCTGTAAGCTTCCTTCGCATAATTTGTCCTTCGCATAATTTGTTTAATTTCATAGTTCCTTCGATATAATGCTTATCGCCTTTTACTTAATTGTAAGCCGCCACCAACCGACGATGCATAAGACAAAGTTAAAAGATTATTGAATTAAACACATTACTATGCATATTATAAAATTATCCTCGTTTTTTATAACATAATATATAAAAGGCAATTGTTCAAAATAGCACATTTAAAAAAAAAAAAAATTAAATTTAGCATCACTAGTTAAAATTGACAATAATAACACAAATTTAATATTAAAATGATCCCAAATCCTTTTATAATGAAGAAAAACTAAACCCTATATAGGTAATAGGAAATACAAACATAATATTTTATTTTTATTTTGAATTTATTTTGGGTAAATATGTATTTTTACATAATTATGTGTACTATTTTGGAATTTTAAATTTGATATGCTAGATTTGGAACAAAACTTTGTTTTTGTGATATTTTAGAGTTCTCTGTATAAAACAATCGGAGAATTTTTAATTTATTTTTAAAAGTCATAATTATTGAATTTTAATTATTTCCATTTTCCAACAATCAAGCCGTCTCGTTATATACCAACAAGACACTAATTATGATCACTTCTGAGGGCTTGGATTAACTAATCAATAATTTGGAGAAATATCATAAACTATTGAAACTATGGGATCAAATATTAGAAAACAAAGGTTCCCAACATTTTGAGTAGTCCAAAAAGCATGATGTCCACTTCACTCTGTGTATAATTGTAAGACCTTTAATGCCGTTTTTGTATATATTATATTTTTGATTCTTTTATTTATTTTGCAAGATTATATGTATATTGAAGGAACGCATATTCTACAATAGGATGGGTGGGCGTTCGGATCTTCGGATCGGGTTCGGGTCGGGTATTTCGGGTTTCGGGTATTTCGGGTTTAGGGATTTAGGTACCGATCGGGTATTTTAAAAATTCGGATCGGGTTCGGTTCGGGTTCGGATCGGATCGGGTATTTTTTTTAAGATCCGAAATTTTTCGGATATGTTCGGATCCGGATCCGAAAATATCCAAAAGTAACCAAAAGTATCCACAATACCCGAAAAACCCGAATAACCCGAAATCCGAGACAAAACACAAAAACATGAATATTCATTTCAATAAAACCAATATACTTTCAAACCAAAAGTATCCAAAATACCCAAAAATTTAAGAAAAAAAACAAAATAGGTGTATTCGATATACCCATAATATCGAAAATATACCTAAAAAACCGAAATACCCTAAAAATAATTAATATATTCGGGTGTATAGTTGTAATTTTGGGTATTTGGGTTATATCAAGTCTAAATATAATTAATATATTTGAGTATATAATTACACTTCGGGTATTTCGGGTACCCATTCGGTTCTCGGTTCGGTACCGGTTCGGGTTCGGTTCTTCGGGTATAAGAATTTAGGATCCGATCGGGTATTTTAAAACTTCGGATCGGGTTCGGTTCGGGTATTTTCGGTTCGGTACCGGTTCGGATTTTCGGATCCGGATAATTTGCCCACCCCTAGGACAAACTGATAAATTTGTAAAGTAAAATACATAAATAAATCGATGATCATAATATTAAAATGATATATTGATACAAGAATTTGGGGAAGAACGGATTTGCAGAGGAGATACACTCTTTCTTTAATTCTGAAAACGCCATGTAGTGTGACGGTTGCATGGCGTTCCGAATCCCAGGATACAACTGCATTTTTCTTATGATTCGCATCACCCAAAATAATAAGCTTTCGAACCATTTTTTATGTGTTGTACTCTAATGGAGAAAAACTATAAGACAGAGAAGAAAAAAAAGTGAAGAGATTGTTCTTGTTCTGTTTTTCTATTATTCACCAAGAACAAAAGTTTCTTATTAGCCTTTTCTCTTTCTTTGCATGTTAGTTCTCAAAGAGCCATTATGGTGATTTTATTATGGTCAATAAGTTAGACATTAATCTCTAAATTAATTGTCCAATTTTCTTTTTTTTTATCAAGTTTAAATATTTGTAGTGATCAATTACAAAACCACAACTTGATGCAAAAATACAGGTTATTAGGCCAATGCCCATCTACCCGAACTCAAACTGAAACACGATCCCGAGCCAGGCATGTTTCAACCGATTCGGTTCGACGCGCGCAAATTTGGTTTATTATGAGTTTTTTCTCTTGACCATAAAGTTGTCCCAAGGTTTTGAACAGACTCCTCCACTATATATACAAGAGGATTTCATCTCAAGTTTCTAATGTGGGACATTTGCCAGTTTTTACATTTAACCAAATTTTGAAGCATTTCAAGCTTTTTCAAATCATCCACTTTGGATCTCCATTTCTCATTCAAATCAACACAGATTTTGACAAGTGAATACACTATGTTATTATGTTATATATAGTGATCACGGCAACGATTTCATCGTGCCCGAAATCCGGTCATTCCGATAGACGTTTCCGCCGGAATACCCACCGAAAAAGTGGTCAACGCCACTTCGTCAAAAATGAGTTCCAACATATATGACCTATAGGAGAGAACATGTGCCTCGCTTCGGGATGTCCTTCGATGACCTAAAGAGAATAGGTTCGTCCATGTGTAACAAGGTCAAGAATGCTTTCCGGAAGGACAAAAAGGAATTGTCCTCCCAAAAATCTTCTGACGCTTAAATCAGAATCATTAGACTCGAAAAAAGATATTCTTTTCAGGAAGAAGATGTGGGTTAGCGTTTCTAGTCTTAGCCAAAGAAATCTAAGACTCGATCTGAAAAGTTTGAGTGTAAGAATGCAAGGAAAAATACCATTTGCTGGAATGGGAATGAATCTCTCTGGCTGATGGATGGGATCGTTAAGGATCCAGTTCTGAGGTTTGATCTAATGGGAATGAATCTCTCTGGCCGATGAATTTTTTTATCTGCTTTGATGCATTGTCATTTCGACATTAGTTTTGAATGAAGTGGATTAAGCGTTGACATGGCAGTTTATGATTAGAAGATATCACCCCAACAGTAACACAAACCATATGTATTATGATAATTTTAAGGGAGAATTGCAAATTTAGAGCAAAAAATCAGAACTATTGTCCCTTTAGTACTTATTGGTAGATTATTGTCCACTTAGTATTTATATTAATGTTAATCCAGTTTTACCCCTTAATTTAATCAATAATTTAATTACACAATATAAAAATAAAAATAAAAAAGCATTGGTAAAAAAAGAAAAAATAGGTTTCGACTTAGAAAACCAGAAAGCATTGGTAAAAAAAAAAAAAAATTGCGACGGGAGACTTTCTCGCAATCTCCGCCTCTCCGCCTTCTCCGAGTTTCGCTCCTCCGCCTCTCCGCCTCTCCGCCTCTCCTCCTTCTCCGCCTCTCCGCCTCTCCTCCTTCTCTGCCTTCTCCGCCTTCTCCGTCTTCTCCGACTCCTCCGCCTCTCCGCCTCTCCTCCTTCTCTGCCTTCTCCGTCTTCTCCGCTCCTCCTCCTCTCCGCCTCTCCGCCTCTCCTCCTTCTCTGCCTTCTCCGCCTTCTCCGTCTTCTCCGCCTCTCCGGTAAGCTAAATTTACTCCTCTTCCTCCGCCAATTGGGATAAATCGATTGTTGAAGTGATTTGGAGCAGCAGGATAAATCGATTTAGGGTTACAAATTGGACGATTGTTGAAGTGATTTAGAGAATACTTCTTTACTTTCGAAGTGTTTTATGTTCATGTTTTTTGGCATCTAAGTTTTCTCTTAGTTGTGGATTGATTTGGCTTGAGTGATTGTTTTTTTACCTCGAATAGTATCTACTGTTATCTTGTTCTTCATTACCAACTGATATTGAAGATAGCTTAAACAATAACGTCATGTTTGTCTTGTAATGATAAAGTCTTGATACTTCTCTCTTTAAGTAAATGATTCGATATTGTTAAGTTAAAAAGTCTTGTTTGTCTTGTAATGATGAAGCACTTGATACTTCACGGTTTAAGTAAATGATTTCATCATGTTAAGTAAAGAAGTCTTATTTTATACTCTCAGTCTGAATGTTTTCGTAGCGTTTATCTTCTTATTGTCAAATAACGAAGAATCAGACAGTTTGTTTAACAAATGTTGTTGTTTTCCCTTCTTTTTAGGTATGGATTTGGAGTTGCCAAAACTGCGCTTTAGGCCAGGAAGTGAGCCGCAAGTAGAAAAGATAAACAACCGTTGCATGTTATCGATTCTTACCACACTGAAGACAGCGCTCCCAAATGAGTACAAGAAAGTTTTGAGCGATCCAGTCTTTGGTCCGATTGTGGCAATGCATAATAATGGTTTCGGGTATTCAGCTCGATTGATCCACACCTTCATGTGTAAGCAACTCATCACTGACAAGAAACATGAGCTATGGTTCGTGTTTGCAAGGAGGCCTCTACGTTTTTCTCTCCAAGAGTTTCACGCAGTTACTGGGCTCAACTACGAAGACGTTGAGGACTCCAATTTCGAGAAATGGAAAGATGATGGAGGATTTTGGAGTAAGTTGCTACTGAATAACAACGGGATTAGCATTAAAAAGATAATGGATGAACATCTAGAAAGTGTACACGAGTGGAAGCGTGAAGACAGATTGAGGTTGGTGTACTTGTGTGTTATTGCTGGTTTAGTCATGGCGCAGAGTGCGGCTGTTAATATTCCACACAAATACATCAAACTGGTGATGGATATTAGTCAGCTTCAGAAGTACCCTTGGGGTCGTCACTCATTCGAACTTCTAGTTGAGAACATCATCAAAACTCGGGTGAGGCTGACGCAGACAGTTAGCTACACTTTGGAAGGCTTCTCATTAGCATTTCAAATCTGGATTATGGAGGCGATTCCCGATTTTGGTACATTGTTGGGCCAAAAACTCAACAATGATAATACAGAAGTTAGATGCTCTAAGTGGAGTGGAATATCTAGAGTATCGTACGAAGAACTTATGCAGCTAGAGAGCACTTTTAAAAAGGAGGTAAGTAATGTATTTTAAAAAGAACGTTTATTCCCCTTACTGATATATCTTGAGGCTGTCATTTGAATCTACCTATATGATTGAAAATTGCTCTGATTATTCCTATTAGATGCCTCATCTTCTTCACCAGATGTTTTATTTTCTCTTTAACTGTTGCTAAGTCAAATGTGGAAAGCTAGCTCTACCTTTTGACATCGATGTAGGATATGTTCTTTGTAGACTGCATATTAATTTCATACATTTAAGATTGTCTAAAAAATCAATTAGAAAATGTTAAAGTTTCCTTACGGTATGGATCTTGGAATGGTTGAGATCATAGAAAGGGGAAAAAAAAAACAGAACACTCAATGTGTCATCTTTGGTGGGTTTTACTAGTGTAGTTTTTAGGACTCAACTTGATATTCGTTATATCAGGCATTCTTTGGCAGAACTTATGGGTCAGTTTCTTATTTCGGATAGCATCTATTAAAGCTTTTATTTTATTCTTTGCAGTCCTTTTAAGTCTGAGTTTAAACATGTTTGATGGTATTAGAGTCAAATCCAGACCTTTAATCCGAGCTGTTATTTTGTATTTTGGTCATCGTGGAAGAGATTGAGATGGGGAAGACCAAACCAATATATTTCTTATGGACATTCTGTAAAACAAATATGGTAGTCATGTAATAAGATTTCATGCCCATCGTGGAAGATGTTTTGTTTTCTCTTTAACTGTTGCTAAGTCAAATGTGGGTTTAGTTTATGTTGTTATGATTCAGCTTTCCTTTGGGCGTACTTTGAATAATGCAGTTTTTGTTTTTTTTTTAGGATGTTCTCTATCCATACATATCGTCTACAGGGAATTTCGATATTGTCGATTCCGCTGAGTTCTTCAGGGCCGATGAAATGACTGATGGCAGAGTTGATCGTATGAAAACGATGATCGGTCAGGGATATGACTGGAGTGAGCATATTTGGGAAATTGATGAAGCTAGTTACACATCTTCGGTAGCTCGTGTTGTTGATGCCGAGAATGCGTTTCTTGATGAGGAAAGTGAACTTGGAACTCAAACTACTGTAGAAAGCTCAATACCTTGTTCGAGCCGTGTAAAGAAAAGGATAGGTGATCGTGGTGCAGAGACACGGAAGTACAAATTGTTGTGTCAACGATCAGCGGAGAAACAGAAAACTCTTGATGGAGACATGAAGTCTTTCATTCAAGGTATGTTTCAGGCTTTGGAAGAGAAACTTGAGAAGAAAATTGACGACCGAATGGGAAAATTAGAGAATCACTTCACAGAGCTTGTAGCAGGATTGACAAGAACTAACGGAGAGCCATCGAGGTTGGCGAATCCCTCCACTATCGACACTTCTCAGCCAAAAAAAACGGTAAGGAAGACAAGAAACTCTAAGTCCTGATTACTTTATATGGTCTATGAAAACTGAACATTGTGAGTACGTCTATGTAATATTTAAAACAGAATATCGTGTTTGCATGTCTTTGTAACATGAGTTTGTAACGGCTTTGTAACAATGTAATAACTGAAAAACGTAAGTCACGATTGTATTTGTAACATTTAGTTTATGTCTTGCATTTAATACATTACATACTGATATTTTACGTATTAACAGGCCGAAAATCTCCATGAAGTACTTTTGAGTCAGGTTTCAGATATTGATTTGGGCATGGATACCCAAGAATTCCTCCAAAAAAATGTGGGCCATCTCTCGCAAGATACATTTGTAGCCGATTTTGATCAAACGCAGCTTTCAAAGCCCAAAGAACCAACAAGGCATGGTAAAAAGTCCACAAATACACGTTCCACCAAATTAGAACTGTCAGACCATGGCACCAATTCCGACTCAAAAAAAGAAGCTGATTACCCATTGGTTTACTTGTCAGACGAATCATGGGAAAAATTACATGAGTGGTCTTTGTCGCCCAAGTATGTCCTACCAAAACTTTAGTTTTTGAAATTTTATACATCTCATGTTTGATTAATTATTTAATTATTTTTTTAATTTCTTTTACTATTTCAGAGAATTACAGATTGGTCCAAGTATTTTGTCCTACGAATTAGTTAATCGTATTGTTCAACCAAAAGAATGGCTTCACTCTGCGGTAAGTTTAAATCTACAAATTATTCTAGAAATTTAAAATACAACCCAACATATTTACGGGTCCTACATTTTTCAGGATATGGACGCAGTTATGTACTTATTCCGAGAGAACACTTCTTTGCGCCGATGGAAACCAGATCGTGTTGCCTTCATGAACTGTCTATTCGGCGTCCAAATCAATAGTGCGTACCAAATATTGGTGAGGAATAAGAAGGGATACAAATTGGATCCTTGGCTCTTAAATTACGGAACCGGTGAGCTTCCATCTCATGGAAGAACAAGACAAGTTTGGGATGTCGACGTTCATCGTGCCTACGCTCCGGTTCATGTCAACGGTAATCACTGGATTTCTTTGTGCATCAATTTTGTGCAGAGAACAATTGAAGTCTTCGATTGTTCTGGCAAGAAAAACAACAGGCATGTTGAACCATTCACAGCCATCATCCCTCGGATCGTGAAGGAAGTGCAGTCACCAAAAAACAGGAAACATCTCAATATTTCACCATATTCTGTCATCTATGTGCCGATGAAGCCTCACCTTAATAAGAGTAAGTGTGCTTGTGGAGTCTATGCGTTGAAATTCATTGAGTGTCACCTGCTTGGACTAAACATTTCTGTGGTCGACGATGACAACATTGGACATGCTCGCCATAAGATTGCATTTGATCTTTATCAGGCGGCACATGATCCCGTGTTGATTGACCGAATGCTGAAGTATGAACCTACACCGAGTGGTGTGTCCGCGGTAATAGAATTAGATTGATATTCTTTTAGATTTTATTCTTTGTAATGATTCCCGATTTTAGTTAATTATTTAGACTTTTAGATGTTAATATGTCTTCTACCTGCTTTTGGGTAGTCTCTTTTTGTTTTTCAAAAACTGATTGAATATTAAACTTAATCTGTATCAAAGGAGAAACCAATGTTTCAAAAACTGATGAATATTAAACTTAATCTGTATCAAAGGAGAAACCAATTTTTCAAAAACCGGTACGCAATATTTTGACTACAATATAGAATAACACACACATCCAATTCCTACAACTGCAACCAAAATTCCAATTTTCTTTATTGTTTGTTTGAGACCTCGTAGCTGATGGTCGATCATTTTGTTCTTCTCTACGAGCTTGTCAAATTTCTCCATCATAATCTTTTCCGAATTAAGGATTTTGTTCAAGTCTTCAACAAACATCTTTTGATTCTCCACAAGGACATCAAACTCTTCCATCTTAGCTTCATTGGCCCATTTGAAAACGTGACCATACTCGCCCTTTAAAACCAATAATTAAAAAACCTTAGACCAAAACCCAGGACATCACAAACCATTGTCATAACGAAATTCTGTCTAACCTGTTTTGCAGCAACACATGTATAGAACTTGCGATTAGGATTCTTCGCCGTCTTTGATACACATAAAACAATTTTCTGTCCACATCCACATTTTCTAAGAATCCCTCTAACTGAATTGTATGTAGAACCTGATGATGTATAACTCATTTTCCTGATGATGTAAACCGGGATCGATGTTATATAAGTCTCATAATTCGCCCAATTAAAATTCAAACCCATAAATAAAATCTCAGAAACGTAAACACTCCGGTTTTTGTTATAGAGATCTCATAAATCGCATTAACGTACCTCTGCCCGAGAGAAGATAGATGAAGAGAGTTTTAGGTTCGATGCTATAAAATACTCCTAAATCGCAAAATCAAAATTGAAACCTAGAAATGAAATCTCTGCAATCTCAAAAGCTTGGGTTCGATGCTATATAAATCTCCTAAAGCGCAAAATCAAAATTGAAACCCAGAAATCTCTTAAATCAAACGAACGTACCTCTTGCCGAGAGAGAAGATTGATGAAGAGAGGTTTAAGGGTCGATGTTTTGTTTTATAAGAAAACAATCGTATGTCTACTACAAAAACAGATAAAGCTAGTTTTCATTAAAAACATTTAAAAATTTGGATTCAGGCACCGTGTATGTCTCGAACACGGGACCTGTAGGTTAAGAGTTTGAACATGTAACCAGCGGTGCTAAGCACCTCAATCGAGATGTGATACAAATTTAATTTATTTCACCTCCGAAATTTGTATTAAAATGAACGTACGGGTTGAGACAGAGCGCACGGGTTGAGACAGAGTTGAAACAAATCGATACAAAGAAATTGGATATTCTAAAACTTATTTACACAAAACTTGCACATTACCGTAGACGTACACCATCTTACACAAGTTCATACAAGTCATTTGAAAACTGCATCAAAACGGGTCATCCCCCCGATATCTATTGATGTGATGAACAAATAACCCTTCTCTAACTGATTTTTGAATGGTGGTTGTGCTGGCTTGATCATAGGATTTTACAAAAAATTATGTTGGTTGGAAGCAGTGGTTCTGGAACTAGCACAATATTCAACAAAATCACTTTCTCGGTCAGGCAATCTCTTGGTGTCTTGCTCATGTAAGTTTGATTCCTTTATTTTATAATATATAAGTCGGTTCGAATAAAGTTTAAGAGATTCTCTTTTTTTTTTACAGGTACCAGCTGATAAGAGTACCCTCGAGAGGCTTCGGGGAATACTGCAAATTGAATAGATATGTTTAAAGAGCAATATGAGCAAACATTTGCTTGAGTGCTTACAAAAATCATTAAAACCAAATGAAAAGGATCCAAAAAAGCTTTAAAAAACAAATTAAAACAGAGATAACAAACGCCTATATTGCTCTTTCACATGTCCCTCTTTTGTGACCTCCAATACCACACCGGCTGCATTTGTGCTTCTTAAACCCTTGTGATCCTTGTGAAGAACGTAACTTGTCTTCCACTGTCTCGTGTCTTCGTTTTCTTCGTCTACCGGCTGCTCTTCGTGTTTCTGGTGGTAGAACTAACGCATGTTCAACATCCACTGGGACACACCATGCATCCTCAGGAACACCTATTGGATTAATGCATTCCTCATAAGCCGTTCTCCATGCAGCAGTACTATAACTTTCATCGGTTAGTGGGTGTGACTCCTTGCCCACAGGAAAAGCTGCTTTAATGGCATGTCTGCAAGGAATTTTTATTAAATCGTACTTTCCACATGAACACGTTCTTCTGTCCAAATCAACAAGACAGTCGATTATGTCGCCTTTAACTAGAACGGTTAAAGAGTGATTCTGCTTTGAGCTTAATATTCTACGCTCATAAAACCACCGGGTTAACATTTCTCTTATGCTGTCCAACAAAGGAATTACTGGATACTCTCTAGGCGATCGCAATGCAGAATTTATCGATTCAGCTGGATTAGTGGTGCGAACGTCATACCTGAAGCCAGGAAATTTGCAACGAGCCCATTTTACGACATCAGCCTCCTCTAAATATTTTCCAACGAGCGGACTAATAGCCTTAATATCGTTGAATCTCCTCTCAAATCCAGAAACCCTATATTCTTTTGAAGCCTTTGCAATCAATCCTGTCAAACCCCTTGTCTTGAAATATGTTACCACATTATTCAACAAATGGTGGATGCAGATTCCATGTGTAGAGTGCGGGTACACTTTAGCAAGTGATTTCATAATAGAAGAATTTCTATCTGACACAAAAGCCAAACCTTGCTCATCTGCAATAACAACCTTGAGTTGCATTAAAAACCACTCCCATGACAAGTCATTCTCTGAATCGACAACCCCGAATGCAATTGGATACAAATTGGAGTTACCATCTAACGTTGTAGCAACAAGCATAACTCCTTTGTATTTACTCTTCAAAAACGTACCATCAATAACAATGACCCTACGCATAGCTTTGTAGAATCCTCTTAACGACTGACCGAAAGAAATAAATAGATATTTGAATCTACCATCACAATCCGTTACGTAATGAGTATGCGTACCAGGATTAGCTTCCTTCAACATGTGCAAGTATTTTGGAATTTTTGCATAACTTTTCTCTGGAATACCTCTAACAGCGTTCACTGCATACTCACGGGACTCCCATGCTAGTGCGTAACAGATCTCGCATCCATGCTCCGTACGCATAATCTGTATGATTTCTCTCGGTTTAGGACCTTCCTTAACACCCGCATACTTATGCATAATCAGGCTGCCAATTGTTTTCGCTGAAGCTGTCCTAGAGCCTTTATTTTTGCTAGAAGGAGCACATGTATGTTCAGCCACATACTTGTTGATTTTGAAATACGTTGACCCATGTAGACCCTCTGCACGAACACGCCAATTGCATAGGGGATCTTTGCAGCGTATATACCACCATTTTTTTTATGATTGTACAACACTGTAGTCAAAGTTATTCTTCATTGCTGCAATTTCCAGAGTTGCCTTCAAAGCATTTTTGCTTATAAAATTTTGGTCCTTCTTTACATCATCAATCAACCAAAATCGAGCTTTGTTGTCACCGTTTTCTTTGTTTCCAGAAAACACACCATCATCAAAGACATCCAAATCGTGACACACATTCGATTTGAAGTCATCATTTCGATGAACTTTCACAACTTCTTCTGTTTTTTGAGGCAAGTTAGCATCATCTTCTCTACAACTTGAATCAGATGGTTCCTTATTCAAATCAATTGTAGCTGTAAACGTCACACACAAACGTATCGACGTATTCTTCTTCGCATACCCAACAAAATTTTTAACTTGATGATATATCATGGTTTTTACCCCATTTAGGCCATGATATAAGTCCTTTTATAGAGTCTTTTCTAGTGTTTTGTAGTGTTTTAGAGTCTTTTACAGGTTATAGCACGTTNACGTTTTCTCTCCGATTTAAATAAGGAAAAAAAAATATTTTTTGAAGATTTTCAGTTGTTCCTAGATAGATTTTCTCTCAGATTTTGTTAACCGCTTTGTAGAATACGTATTCTACATTCAGTAGAATGAAGACAAAATAGTAGAACTTCAATTCTACAACAAAATAGAATATAGAGAAAATGGTAGAACTTCTATTCTACTAAAAGTAGAATATAGAGAACATGATAGAATGTGAATTCTATAATTAGTAGAATACATACAACATTGTAGATAACGGATTCTATAGGGATAGTAGAATGCTATACAAATAGTAGAATACCTATTCTACTATTGGTAGATTTAAGAGCAAATACTAGAAACCAAATTCTACAATTAGTAGAACATGAAAAAAAAAATCATTTAAAAAAAAAAAATCCATATGATAAATTACATAATATATATTACTTACTTAATATGAATTTTCAGAATTTTTAAAGCAAGTATAAATATTTATTTCGATTTTCTTTATATTAAATAAAGGATATTTTGGTCAAAAAATGGCATATCTCAAATAAGTACTAAGGGGACAATAATTCTGATTTTTTGCTCTAAATTTGCAATTATCCCTAATTTTAATCATAGTTAACGCAAAAAAAGAAGTTAATACAAATATTTTTCGAATTATATGATACTAATTGACGTTATTAACTACTTTCCCAAAAATGATTATGTGAGTTAATAATTTATTCTCATACATCAATTACGTTTATACAAGTAAAGATTTGCCGTTGGTAAGTGCTATCTTTCATGGATTTATATTCAGAATAGGAAATTATTATAATTTTATATAGCCTAATATATATATAATCGGATTAATTAATTAAACTATTATTTAATTGAACCAAATATAATTAATTTTGTAATTTAACCAAAAATATTTGTTTGACAACATGAATAAAAGGAAAGAAATAGTAGTTATCCAAAATATGAATAAACTAAATTGTATTTTTCCATGTTTGGATACAAATGTTAACATGTTTTAATAGTATAGATGTCGCAAACAAAATTATAAAGAACAAAAGAACAAAACCATGACAGTGTCCTAATTAATCTCACGTCAATATTCTTACTTCTATCATAAATTACACCTCATCACTTGAACAGAAAAGGAAAATCTTTCAAAGTGTGAAAAGAAAGAAGTACAAATAGGAAAAAGTTTGATTGGAATGAAAAAGTTGGGAGCACACTGAATCTTTTAAATAAAGGATAGAGGAACAAAATTTGGAGCTTGTTAGAACAATTGCCCCCACGAATCTTTTTGGGAGATTTTTAAGCAAATCTAACTCTCTTTTTTTTTTTTTTGAACTAATAAGCAAATCTAACTTTGGGATTTTGATAAGAACCCACATTTAAATTCGGACAAAAGAATGAATTAAATCTACCAGGGGAAATTTTTTAAAAAACCCCCCAATCTTAGCTGGTTATACGTGTGTCATTTAATAACAGGAAAATTATTTGACCAATTATTGGGATGTGGATTTTTTAAACGTTTTTTAAAGGACATAAGTTTTTTCTTTGTATCCATGTCACACTAATAATGTAAGCATCAAATATTAAAAAAAAAAAATGTAAATAATTGGATGGGAAAAGACCTACCACTCTGTTTTTTTGGTGTGTATGGAATATTTGAGAATATATAGCACAGTTTACTGTTGCAAACTCGAAGCGACTAAGACCGAATCAATCATTTTCTTGGGATTCAGTAAAGAAAAACTTTTTCTTGTTTTCTTTTTGCAACGTGGGGCGTGTTCTTTTGGGGGATGCTGCGATAAAGACGCAGTCACACAGCAACACAAAAATGCAAAAGAAAAGAAGAATTTTTTTGTCTTCAATGTACAAATTTTTTTGGTGTTGTGGAATCGGCAACACAAAACAATAGAGAGGATGACTGTCGCTACTTTGTTGGCGTCACCAACATTACAAAGTCTATTTGAAGTGGAATGGTCCATCCTCTCTATTAGCAATATTAGCAACTTCTTGAATTGAATAACAGCCCTCTTCAGTAGGGAGAACAAAATTTCAATTTCAATTTTAAATTTCAGAATCTTGGAACAATAGAAACAGTGGAGGAAGATTCTGGTTTTACTCTTTACCTGAGAGCGATGATAATCGTCGCGGAGAAGATCAAAGACTTGATGATGAGAATAAGGAAGAAACGTGGTGGAGACGGCACAGAGAACAACACCACCACAAACTTTCCTGGTTGTGATTATCAAATCTCACTGTGTCCTTTGTTGATTATCAGACAATGATTGTCCGTACGAATTGATTATGGTCAGACAGAAAGTTCGCACCATTCTATGTGACAGCTTCATCAAGTTCCTCTTCGCTTCTGCAGATGGTATCACCGAAGAAGAAACCGAGAAATCAGAATCAAAATTCACATTGATTGTGTAAGTTTTAGGTTTACTTGTGGAACAAGTTATACCTCCAAGGTCAGTGATGTTTGTAGCCATGAGAGACTAGCCGTCCTCTCACACTGTCTCTGGCTCTCTGCAACACAGCTAGCCACCGTTCAGCACCAAAGGCTGCACCGCTCTTTACATACTCTCTAATCATTTCGTGGTGCACGTGCTTCTCATCCACTTCCACGTGATCTGAGGGTATCCGTTAGGCATGTCCTGAATGATGCAACCTGAAGGCTTTCTCCGGTACTGATCAGTAGTAGTAGCTGAATCTGGTTTGAACAAGTCGTGAAAGCTATCGATCGGAACATCTACAATTCATCCATTTTCCACCTTCAGCGTTTTGCTCTACATACCGTAGAAAGCAAGCTTCTCTTGTTGGCACCAATAGAGATAGTACTTGCAGTTGCAACTCTGCATACAACTTTCCGAATAAAGCATTATTACCACACACAAAAACGAATTGATTTGATGACTTCTATATGTTGCAATTTAGTTACTCACCAGAAGAAGAGAACCACTCTTCTATATAGCTAAATTCAAAAATTGTTGTCAATTACGACATTCATATCCTGGATGATCTGATTTTTGTAGGTCGCATTGTATGGCCCATGAAACTTAACATTTCGACAGAACCCGAACACGGGTCGGGGTGGTCGGGTCTTCTTCTGGGCCGGATTACGGGCAGTGTGTGTTCAGGCTCTACCATGTTAAGTTTCCTGGGCTTCCAACTCAAAACCAATTGGCAATAAGTGAATTGGACCAAATCCCTTATATATTACTCAATGTCCCTTCCCACTTCCGATGTGGAACAATCTTCACACACTCCCTAAAGATTAAGGCTCATTGACCATTAATCTCTACCTAATCCCAATACATAACGACAACCAAATTCGAATTATGACACTAATACGAACCATCGGATTTTAATTTGAAAAATATGTGTTAATATGTATTTCTTAATTTACTTCTTATGGCTCTTCATATTAATTCTCAAAAGATTTAATATGAAGAGCAGAAGTAAATTAAGAAAAATAGCATAAATTGCAACAAAATACCATAATATCAAACGATTGGTTTCATCAAGTTGGAAGTCAATACCCGAACCAGAGTCATGTGTTTTTCAAACCGGAAAGCCCGGTTCAACCAAAAAATGTCATCATGCATTTGCCTGTATTGGTGCGTTCTTGACTCCCCCCAAAAAATTAATGCTAAATTCCTGATTTACCACCGTTAACCATATAAAACCTAAATCAGCTTCAAATTAGTTTTTTAGTTGCACTATATATTTACCAAAAATATCCTCCAAATCATCTCCTAATTACCGGCGGCAATCACCAGCTGATTTCTTGTTTGGGCACGGCGGAGGAACCGGAGCTTTCCAGGGCGGAGGTGATCTGTTTCACGGTGGAGCAGATACGGTTGTTGACGGTGGAAAGGTTGAGTCTTGCGGTGGCTACGTTGCTCACTAATACCTGTATCCCAACAGTGAGCAAGCAGTACGGCGAATTGACGAAAATGCCCTCCGGTGGATTCACGGGAACAACGGAGAACCCGTGGGGCAAAAGAGGAATACTAGAAAGATCCTTGCCGTTCAAAACGAGCTGGACGGCTTCGACGTCGACGGTGGAGTAAACCACAAGACTGCCGGAATTATCAGTGCAAGTTTCTTGAAGCATCAACTCTACATTATTCGATGATTTGGTCCCCACCACCTGTAAGAAAAAAAATCGAACTTTAGAAGTAATAGTCGAATTTTTGATTGATGGGTTTTTAAAAAGTTTTCAAGTTTTTGAAAAACACTAACATTGATACGAAGAAGAGAGATGCAATTTCCGAGATGAGATCCATTAGCGATATGGGAAACTTCTTCAAGTGTATTTCCATTGAACAAAATCTCCAGATTCAGTAAGAACAAAATTTCAATTTCGGATTTTCAAAATCTTGGATCAAAAGAAACAAGAGGAAGAAGATTCTAGTTTCATCTTTACCTGAGAGCGATGATGATCGTCGCAGAGGAGATCAAAGATTTGATGATGAGAATAAGGAAGAAACGTGGTGGAGACGGCACAAAGAGCAACACCACCACAAACTTTCCTGGTCGTGATTCTCACTGTGTCTTGTGTTGATTCAAACAATGCTTGTCCGTATGAACCGCTAATGTTCAGACAGAAAACTCTCACCATTCTCTGCGACAGCCTCATCAAGTTCCTCCTCGCTTCTGCAGAGGGTATCACTGAAGAAAAAACAGAGTAAACAAAAACGAATTCACATTGATTTTGGAAGTTTTAGGTTTACTTGTGGAACAAGTTATACCTCCAAGGTCGGTAATGTTTGTAGCCATGAGACTAGCCATCCTCTCACACTGACTCTTCAACACTGATAACCACCGTTCAGAGCTAAAGGCCACACCACTCTTTACATACTCTCTAACTGCCTCGTGCTGCACGTGCTTCTCCTCTACTTCAACGTGCTCTACCCACGTGACCTGAGAGTATCCGTTGGGTATATCTTCAATGATGCAACCAGAAGGTTTTCTGCGGTATTGATCAGTAGTAGTAGCTGAAGCTGATTTGATCAAACCGCGAAAGCTATCGATCGGGAAATCTACAACCATCCATTTTCCTTCTTCCGCCTTTTGCTCCACATACCGAAGAAAATAACCCTCTCTTGTTGGTACCAATGGAGATAGTCCTTGTAACTCTGCATACATCTATTTTTAATAAACAAACCAATTATTCCATTATTACAAAAACGTATTGATAAGATGACTCTTCTATATGTTGCAAGCAATTTAGTTACTCACCAGAAGAAGAGAACTATTTGCTCCAGACACTCCAGAAGAAATGATCTGAATCGTTTTGGCTCTCGACACTATTGAACTGAACATTTCCGACCATTTGTCCTTCAAGCAATATTTGAACACATTTATGTTAATTGTGAGTTTTAAAAAATGTAATTCAAGAAACGCATTTGACTATTTTTTCTTACTGCATCAAGGAATGCATTGACGAGGGATATGCTATTCATGAGGACAACTGTGTTAGCTCTTGAAGCTTCTCTGCGAAAATGATCATTATCCATTGGAGGCCATTGGGACATCTTCTTGTACTCTTCCTCGTTCAGACACAAACTCTCGTTGTTGTTGTCCGATATCTTCTTAATCCACAAGGGCTCATTTGTGTCACACATCTTTGCTAATTCTTGAACACAAGAAACCGCAAGATCCATCGCAATCGCTTTTTCGTCTTCCGCAATCAATATAACATTGTTGTTATTAGTCTCCGAGAAGAAACAGGCAGTGTCTTGTGGAGAAAGAGGAGGATTCATCAGTGAAGAAGCATTGCTGCATAACAGATCAAGCTGCAGCCATATAATAGCCGTTTGATTTAGTAGATAAACATCAACGGCTAGGATTAATGCATTTGAATATGTAAAATATACCTCTTGGCGGAGGCGGGAGTTTTCGAGGCGGAGTTTGTCACCGGATCCATTACAAGAAGAGCAAGAGAGACATTTTAGATTGGAGCGAAGATTGTCATTCACTCTCTTAAGAGTATCGTTCTCTGCTTTTAGCATTACATTCTCTCTTCTTTCTTGTAGTGTCTGTTAATTTCAGTATTAGCAACAATTAGAAAATATGTTTACATTTAAATGCTTAGTGAATGGTTTGAGCCAGATTTCCTATACCTTTTCAACCGGTTTGTTTAGTCTAATTAACCTTGTTAAAAATCAAACCAAACCAAACCAAAAAAGTGAAATTACCTTAATTTGGGTACGTCTATTTTGAAACCAAAACTTGATTTGTAGAGGCGTAAGACCAAGTTCTTGACTTAGTGTCGCTCTTTGTTTGTCATCCGGATGAGGATTTTCTTTAAAGAACCTACAAATAATTAACAGTAATCAAACATTGTTTATCAATTAATTTGTTTATAAAACGGCAAGACGTACGCTTCCATTTCTTGAATCTGATAAGCAGTGTGTCTATGAAAGCGTCTCTTCTTGGCCGGAGGAGGCTGTTGTTCGATTGCGCTATCGTCAGGCGGGTCATTACCCGACCCGATTGACCCACCTGACCCGTCATCCATCATGCTCATCATCCCATACTCTTCCTTCTAAAACCCCAAAACTAAAATTAGAAACTTTTTTAAGAGGAAAATAATAAATGGGGAGACTTTAGGGTTTTGGAAGAGAGAGAGAACAAACCGGGATAATGTTGGAGAAATTAGGGTTTTCGAAGGTGGTGGTAAAGTTGAAATCGTGGTTTTGGATTGTTCCTGTCGGAGACGAAGACGCCGAACCGAAAATGCTGTCGGGATAAGTAACCACATGTCCTTCTTCTTCTTCGCCTGATTTCGTCACTTGATAATCTCCGTACATTATTTATTTCCTTAAAATGAAGAATCAGTGAGTTCGTGGAATATGTATTATGATTGTTAAAAAGGAAGAAACACAGAGAAGAGAAGAAAATTTTCTTTCACTTCCTCTTTGCTTCACTCTACTTTACCTTGTTTGATGATGGCTTCAGAGAAACTGGAGAAGAAACAAAAAGAGATATCTTTCTTTTATTCTCTTTGTTTTTGTTTTGTTTTTTTTGGGATGTTTGCCTTAAGAAATAAATTGAGTTTCGATTAAATACTTACCGCCGTTACCGGACCAGGAAGAGCAAACGGCGTCCGTTCATGTTTAACGGCGATAATTGACGGAATACAGATGGCCAAAAAACGCTTGTCTAACACTCTACTTTTCCTCGAAGCAAGCAGAGAGTCATATCAAAATCCAGTAGCCACTAAAGTCAAAACTTTGGCTCTGAGTCAAACTTTCTTCGATACGCGCTTTCCTAGTGCGTGTAATACAACCGCGTTGTTCAAAACAAGTTTACTCATTTCATTTTCCAAAGACGTGAATATGCTCCTCGGAACAAAATCTCAAAATTATATTAAATCAGTTTATATATGAAACTTTTATGGGCTTGATGGATAAAAGCAGTTTATATATGAAACTTTTCTTAGCAAGAAAAAAAGTTTTATATATGAAATTCTGTGGCTCTAAGAAAAATTATGAATACTCTTCCTTCAAAAAATTATGAATACTCCATTTAGTTTTGTTGATTCTATATGTTATTTTTTATAGTTTCTGTTAGATTATTTTTTCTTTTTTTCGAATCTAAGCATGTCAATTAAAGTTATAGCCCGAAATTTGAGTTCAGCTAAAAATTACTGGACTCGAACCTATAAATATAAACCCCAAAAATAGTAGACCTTTCGGACTAAATCCGTTTGTACTAGTGAGTTTTTCGGATTTAAACTCGAAATCTAATCGTGAAGCATGTAGAATAGATTAAATCAAATTAGAATTACGTTGAAAGTGTTTCTACATATCATTTTAAATTTTTTTGATATTTGTGAGAATTTTATTTTGAAAATGAGTTCCAAATAGTTTTATAAATTCTATAGAATTAAAAAGTTGATATTATATATTTTATTATTTTGCTCATGACATAAGAGAGTAAAATAGTAAAAGCATTACATAGGAAGTTTGTGGACAAAACAAAAATTTGGAGATAATACAAGCATAATTAATTAAGCTTGTTATAATTTATTACACAGGAGGTTAGTGACAATAACAATGGTTTAAGAGACAACGAAGAGGTTGTTTGCCTTTTGCCTTGCAGAAGTCAACGCAAGTAGCAATACCACAATTCGTATTAAGTGGTAAAGTTGCGTGTTTTTCATTAACGCATTGACACTTGTTTGCCTCACATTTGATCTTCGTTACACATTTCAGATGAATACAATCAGAATCCTTTTCGCAAGATTGTGCCATAATTTGAGTGCCTGTTAGAGTGAAATAATATGATATTATATGTGATTAATATAGTCATCATGATGATAATAATGATGATGAAAGATCACAAATTTATAATGGT
>PKML01043619.1:35125-58929 GCA_002933935.1 Eutrema yunnanense | reverse complement strand
AAAAATAAATGTAACTACAACATGAGAAGAAAATAAAAGTTTTGTATATGCAAAATATATATCATGTGATGTAAATATATTTCAATTCTCATAATAATTATCATCCATTAATACAATAGTTTTCCCTAGAATTTGAAAAGACATTTACTTAATAGAAGATAGATTATATTGAATTAATCTAAAGAAATTTCAATTTAATAATTTACTTTTATCAGTTTATTTACATAGTTTAGAAAAACTATAGAATTTAGTGTTTATAAATTATGGATTAGATTTATTCTAAATAAAATCAAATAAATGTTGTGACTTCAAACAATTAGTTATATATGGAAATCTTTTTCAACAAAAATAAAAGAAAAATAGATTTAGGAATCACAAACATATTCCACACATAAATAGGGTTAAAATCATACATGAAACACTCACATGAAACAAAATTAAAAAAAAATTATTATGCAACTTTAAAATGTAAATATTTTCCCTTTAAAATGTAAATATTTTCGTTTTAAAAAACTCAACTAATTGCATAAAATTGATCACCAAAGAAAAAAAGAGAGGTAAAAATGTGTAGCATCCAATAAATGAACACATAGATGATCATAAATTAAAAAAAAACAAAAACAAAAACACAGATCTTAAGCTGAGAGAGATAATTAAATTAACTACGAGACCAAATAAAATAAAATACCATTAGATTAAAAAAATTATTTACCACGTCCGCGCGGATCACACCCTTTGTGATTGAAATTGAAAGTAAAATCACACCGGCGATGGGGGAAGATATCGGAGAAGACGAGGGTTTTAGAGCAGTGGGTAATGTTTTTTTACAGGATAATATTATTCACAAGAACTCTCTCTCTCTCTAAATATTTGAATCGACGTTCGACCTCATCTTTCTTATATTTTTCCATATCGGCCCATATTATCTCAAATGTTCCCATTAACCTATACATCTACGATGATTTTGATAGTCAATTAGTGATAGAAATTAAATTGTTTTTCAAATTAAATTAGATTCATTTTGTAGTCACCAACACTAGATCATCGAAAATGAATAATAGTAAATTCTGAACATTTTATTAGTATTCGGTTTTAGGTAAAAATAGATAAAAATACAGTGACTTATTTCGAAGTATTTTTTTTTTTAAAGTTTGGAGAATTCTAAATTCACCAAACTAACATTCTTTTTATTAGTATTCGAAGTAACTTTCGGACTATACAAAACTAACCCTATTTCGAAGTATTTATTTTATTAGTATTCAGTTAGGTTAAAAAATATACAATTTCCTAAACTTTAAAATGACAAAAACTTAACTTTTAAAAACCAACTAATTGAATAAATAGTCAACCAAAAAAAAAAAATTCAAATTGTGAATCACTCACTAAACAAATACATAAATAAACATAAAATTAGGAAAGAAAAAAAACTTAAGAATAAACAATCCACATTTCTTAAGCTAATAGAGAAAAATCCATTAACAATCATACTAATAAAACTAAAATAATTTTATATCAATTTGTTTAAAAACAAAATTGTGTTCACGTCTGCGCGTAGCGCGGATCGCACACTAGTAATATATAATAATTTACAAAACAAAATTAAATTTTAAAAATGTCTTCTTAAATAATATTATAGAGATGATATTTCATTCAATAGTAAAATCGGTATTCTTCACCCATATATGGATATCTTATTATATAAAACTGAATCCCTTGATGTGAGGGTGACACGTAGGATATTAAAAGCATCAAATATTGAGTCGGCTATTTAAATCATCATATTTTGTTGATTTCAAATTTAAACCCTAAATTTTTGTTGACTCGGCCAAAAAGGGCATGACGTTAAATCCGTAAACAGAACTCATAAACGGTGTTACAACTCCGTTGGTTTAATAAAACGACGTCGTTTCATCTCTAATCTAAAAAAAAAATTACACGTGTCACCATCTTATTGCAGGAAAGGTTACTCATTGATTTTTAAAAAAACACACCTCAAGGGTTCGAACCCACAACCACAAAATTAAATTTCCCGTGGTCTACCAACTGAACTGAACGAACTTTGTTATTAAACAGATCAAATATATTTTATATACTTTCTGAGGAAGATTGACCAAAAAATATTTCCTTCGACGGTGGCGTAGCTCTTTCGAACCATCCCCATCATCGATTTGCTCTTCTTCTCCGGAGAGATCCCGGATGAATCTTCATCGTCTATGTCGTGATCGGAGAAGAAGAAGAGTCGCCGACGGGGAATGCTTGCAGGAATAGAGGGAAGAGGAGGAATTTGAGCTGTGATTGGCGAAGAGGTTATTGACCTTAAAGGAGAGTTGTTCATGCTCCGTCTCCAGAAATCGGCAAGGAACGAGTTCAAATCAAGCGACTTTCGCCGAATGAAGAAGCTAGTAAGCATTTCTTATACTGATTCTCCCTCGTTTATGCAAAATTGGTCGCAAATTAAATAAAAAATGCTTGAAATTTATATCGAATCTCCATAGTTATCTGCTCGATTTTGGCAAATTCTCTTTATCTCTGCTTGCTTTCGATTGGGTGTAGATAGAATCGATTTCGTAGAGTCCAATAGTCGTTGAAAGGTTTAATACATTTGTATTGGGATAATGTAGAGATTAATGAGGCATGAGCCTTAATCTATAGGGAATGTGTGAAGATTGTCCCACATCGGAAGTGGGAAGGGACATTGAGTAATATATAAAGGACTTGGGCCAATCCACTCATTGCCAAGGGACATTGAGTAATATATATAATCCCAAAACCTCCCCTCGAGATAATGGCTCATCTAGCCATTAATCTCGACAGACCATCAATCCTCGGGTCGGGGCGGTCAGACCTTCTTCTGGGCCGGATTACGGGAAGTGTGTGTTCAGGCTCTGATAACATATTAAGTTTCTTGGACTTCCAACTCAAAACCAATTGGCAATGAGTGGATTGGCTCAAATCCCTTATATATTACTCAATGTCTCTTCTCACTTCCGATGTGGGACAATCTTCACACACTCCCTAGAGATTAAGGCCCATGGTCCATTAATCTCTACATAATCCCAATATAATGAGATATATTTGGGCTTTATATTATATGGGCTTGGTTGGACTTAATTAAGGATTAGGTCAAATGTCATAAGATTGTGTATAAATATGTGTAATAGCCGTCATGTGAATACAACAGAAAATTTCCCAGAATTGTATTCTCTTCGTGTGCGATTCTGACATGGTATTAGAGCCATAAGGGTTTGAGATTGAGTTATTATCGAATTTGCGAAGATACATATTCGGAAAGCTTAGTTTTTTTGTTGACGAAGAGTAATGGAGTCGCTGAAATTGAATGGTATGAAGAAAGAGGGGGCTGCAAAATGCGCTCTTGATGTTGTGAGAGACGGAGCTGCGGAAATCACTCCTTTAAAAGAACATATAAATTGCAGCGGAAGCGCAAGGAGATTTGTAAGTCGATATTGTGTATGTTCTTATTGTTCCAAGTATGGTCATGATGTGTGGTCATGTTATCAATTATTTGGTTATCCTGTTTGGTGGATGGAGAAGTACAGAGGATGCAGAAGTGTTGGAGGAGATGACCATGAGGATCGTGATTGTAGTGGTTATGGAAAAACCACAGTTGCACACAAGAAACGTGTGTTACACACAGATCTCTCACGTGTCTTTAGTGAAGAACAATTGAAGACATTGCAATCAATGTTTAACAGAAGGAAAATCGTGAAAGAGCAAGCTCTCTCAACTGTATCACATGTATTCAACAAGGAGCAATTAAGGACTTTACATGCAATGTTCACCACGGGAAAAATGGGTACAATCGAGAAATTAACCGGTAAGGACATCTCCGTTTTATGGATTCTTGATACGGGAGCGTCGAATCATATGACGTCCAAACTAGAGGTTCTTACAGAGGTTAGAGATATATCCCCTCGTTTCGTTATTGTGGCTGATGGTAGAAGTTGTTTGGCTACAAAGATTGGTACAGTGGTGCTTGGGAGATGTCTTCGGCTACTCCGGGTTTTATATGTACCAGATCTTGATGCCTATTTGATTTCGGTTTCTCAGATGAATGATCAAAATGATTGCTTTGCAAAGTTCTACTCTCGTCTTTGTGTTATTCAGGATAGTTCGTTGAGGACTATAGGAGCGGACCAAAAGATTGATGGACTTTATTACTTTCGCCCCGTAGAAACTGCTGCTCCTTCTCGTGTTCATGGATTAAAGGGGTTTGATATTTGGCATAAACGTTTAGGACATCCTTCTCCGAAGATAGTTAAGTTGCTTCCGCATGTTACATTTGATGGTGATACTAGGGTTCACGACAAAGAATGTGAGATTTGTATCCAAGCTAAGCAAACGCGTGATTGTTTTCAGTCGAGTACGAATAAGACGATATCAGCATTTCAGATGATTCATTGTGATGTGTGGGGGACGTATCGAACTGCGTCTTCTAGTGGAGCTCGTTACTTTTTGACGATTGTGGATGATTTTTTGCGTGGGATTTGGTTGTATCTGATGAGAGAGAAAAGTGAAGTAGCTCTACATCTTCGCAATTTTGTGGCTATGGTAGAAAGACAATTCGATGTCTTGGTTAAAACAGTGCGTAGTGACAATGGCACAGAGTTCATGTGGCTTAAGCAGTACTTTCAAAGTCATGGCATATTACATGAGACATCATGTGTGGGTACACCGCAACAGAATGGACGGGTGGAACGCAAACACCGTCATATTCTTAATGTGGGACGTGCTTTGCTGTTCCAAGCAAAATTACCTCTCGAGTTTTGGGGAGAAAGTATTCTTATTGCGGCTTATTTAATTAATCGTACACCATCGATGATTCTTCATGGGAAGACGCCATATGAGGTGTTGCATGGTAAGGTGCCTTCGTTTGATAAACTTAGAGTATTTGGATGTTTGTGCTACGTTCATAATCAAGACCATCGTGGTGATAAATTTGCTAGTCGTCGTTGTATGTCTGTGGGGGTATCCGTATGTACAAAAAGGATGGCGTGTGTATGACTTAAAGAGGAATATATTCCTCGTATCTCGTGATGTTGTTTTCTCAGAAGATAAGTTTCCGTATGCTTCGGTGTCTTCTTCAAGTTATAATGATATTGCTACTGATGTTTCAGTGACACAAGCTGAGGTTGGAGTATGTGTGACACCAGATGAGGATGTTGCAGAGATAGTGCCTGCAGTTGTAACACAGACGGAGCATGTGTCACATACGACACTTGCAGAAGTTACACAAGCGACAGATGTGTGTAACACAGAACCTGCAGTACACAGAACATGCAGAAACTACACAGGAGACAGATGTGTGTAACACAGAACCTGCAGTAGTTGCAGAGGCAGAGAATGGGTCATCCAGCGGCCCTGCATCAGCCACATATGATGCGACAGTTATAGGAGTTGCGGAGAGTGGAGGTACATACGTGATTGGACATGCACCTCTTGGTTGTGGTCATCGAGAAAAAAGAAAATCTGTGAAGCTTTATGGTTTAGTGACAAATTGTGTTAAACAGGATATTATGAGTGGGGTTATGGTTGCTCCTACAACCACCTCGCAGTATTCTCTTGAGAACTTTGTTGATTACACTAATTTATCTCCTGCACATAGAGTTTTTCTAGCTTCTATATCTGCTGATCGTATACCACGTTCGTACGCGGAAGCGGTTGCTGATGAACGATGGTGTGCTGCTATGCGAGAAGAAATCTCTGCACAAGAAAAGAATCATACATGGGATTTGGAGTCACTTCCGTCGGGCAAGAAGGCTATTGGATGTAAGTGGGTGTTTACAATTAAATACCGAGCAGACGATTCAGTAGAGTGGTATAAAGCCAGATAAGTAGCGCTTGGCAACAGACCAGTGGAAGGTTTGGACTATAAAGATACATTTGCTCATGTTGCCAAGATGGGCACCGTGCGTACTCTTCTCCAAGCTGTTGTGGCTAAGAGTTTGGAGCTTCACCAAATGGATGTTCATCATGCATTCCTTCATGGTGATCTTGAGGAGGAAGTGTATATGCGTCTTCCACAGGGATTTCGTGGCAGCTCTCGGGGAACTGTGTGTCGTCTTAGGCAGTGGTTATATGGTCTCAAACAGGCTCCTCGTTGTTGATTTGCGAAGCTTGGAGCTGCTTTAAAACAATATGGATTTCGCCAATCCAAGTCGGATTATTCAGTCTTCACATTTCAAAAAGGTGATGTGTACTTGGTGGTTTTGGTTTATGTGGATTATCTTATTGTCTCTGGGAATGATGGTTCATGTATTCAACAGTTTAAGACATACTTGTCTACTTGCTTTCATATGAAGGACCTTGGTGCTTTGAAGTATTTTTTGGGTATTGAAGTTTCCCGTAGTTCGAAGGGTATCTACTTAAATCAACGGAAGTATACTCTCGATATTATCTCAGAGGCCGGCTTACTTGGGGCTAAACCGATAAACTTCCCTCTCGATCAAAATCATAGATTGGCGCTAGCTGATAGTGCTTTGCTTACGGATCCTGAGAGTTATCGTCGTCTCGTCGCTTGGTATATCTTGCTATTACTCATCCGGATCTCACATATGCAGTTCACATTCTTTCACAGTTTCTCCAAGCTCCTCGTCTTGAACATTGGGATGCTGCAATTCATGTAGTTAGATATCTCAAAGCGAATCCTGGCCAAGGTATTCTTCTTCGAGATGATTGCGATTTGGATGTCTATGGTTGGTGTGATTCTGACTGGGCTGGTTGTCCTGTGACGCGAAGGTCCCTTACTGGGTGGTTTGTTCAGCTTGGTACTTCACCCATTTCTTGGAAGACAAAGAAACAAAAGACTGTCTCACTTAATTCTGCGGAAGCGGAATATCGGGTTATGAGAATGCTTCTTGCCGAGTTGATAAGCATTAAAGCTCTTTTGGCCGATCTTGGTGTACATCACACATGTCCGATGAGTATGTTTTGTGACAGTCAAGCGGCGCTCCACATCAGTTCTAATCCAGTATTTCATGAGAGAACCAAACATGTGGAGGTTGATTGTCATTTTGTTCGGGATGCAATTGTTGATGGTACAATTGCAACACAACATGTGTCTACTCATTCTCAACTCGCATACATATTCACCAAAGCCTTGGAAAAAAGGAGTTTAAAGATTTTCTCGACAAGTTGGGTGTTCTTGATCTACACACTCCAACTTGAGGGGGGGGGGGTAATTAGATATATTTGGACTTTATATTATATGGGCTTGGTTGGACTTAATTAAGGATTAGGTCAAATGTCATAAGATTATGTATATATATGTGTAATAGCCGTCATGTGAATACAACAGAGAATTTCCCAGAATCGTATTCTCTTTGTGTGCGATTCTGACAATTTGGGATTAATGGTTTCTTGATAAAACACTCAAACCATCACCATGGAAACTGAGAATTTAATTTGAAGTTTTAGAAGATGCTAAAGCAAACTCTTTAGCCAATGTGTGTTGTACATATTGTATATAGTAAACTCGAGCAGAATTAGCTTATCGTGACGGTGAAGATACTAGACGCGGCCAAGACGGCAGTGACAAGTGAAGATGTATTCGATAATCAAACGAAAGAGAGGAGAGAGACAAGGAATGAGAAAGGGAACAGAGAGAATGAAGGAGAAGAACGAAAAAAATGTAAGAGAGAGTAGAGAGATCGCAAGGAGAAAAGGATGAGAAAGAGAAAGGAGATTGAAGATTTAGTGGTTCCATGGATCGATCTGAGATCGGTTTCTCAGAGGTTTCAGGGTTCAATGATTCAATGAGTAACCCTTCCTGCAATAAGATGGTGACACATGTAATTTTTTTTCTTTTATATTAGAGATGAAACGACATCATTTTATTAAACTAACGGATTGTAACACCGTTTATGAGTTCCGTTTACGTATTTAAAGTCATGCTCTTTTTGGTCGGGTCAACAAAAGTTGAAGGTTTAAATTTAAAGTCAACAAAATATGATGATTTAATTGGCCGACTCGATAGTTGATGCTTTTAATAGCCATAATTTATAAGTTGATGTTTTTTTAGGTAGTTTTCCCTATAAAATTCATCATCGTTTTGATAATTTCGTTCTTACACAATTCCACGATCTGACAAGGTTGATAAACTATATATGAAACCACGCATAAATTTACATTTACCATGTCAAAGGTTTCATCAGAAAGCCAGCCAACAATGGTTTGTTTAACTCATTCCAAGTCTGAATAAATAAATCTAAAAAATAATGAGATATACGAAGGTCCATTTACAAAACAAATTCAACAATGGTTTCATATATTTCCATTTACAAACCACGCTTAAAGTTCATTCCGACTTATATGTAAATAAAAATAAATTATTTTTATAAATTATTTAAATTGTCAACCCGTATAAGTATTAATTGAATAGTTAGATTTTTGCTTAAAATTCGTGTTTGATTATCTAGAAATTGGGTTTTATAAAAATATATCGAGATCTAAAGAAACTTTTCTTCGGGTTTTATTAACTTTAAATCTGAATGTTTACAATACTTAATACGCAAGATACATATTTTATTCCTAAGTTATCTTCAATATTTAGATAGCGATCTCCGTTTACCAAGAGACAACAAAGTAGTAGTTTGGTCCAGTTGACTGAGAAATATATTTGTTTTGTAAATGGACCTTGTCTTGTCAGATCGTGGAATTGTGTAAGGTCCACGCATAAAGTTCAACAATGGTTTGTTTAACGCAAAAATCTAACTATTCGATTAATACTTACACGGGTTATAATTTAAAAAATATTTTATTTTTATTTACATATAAATCGGATCCTAAATTAGATAACAAAAATTTCCTTGATAGAAATTTATATAACGGAATTAACCGTTTTCTCCGCATCAAATTAACATTTAAAATTGACTTCGTCATAAATAACAGTAATAATAATTCGGTGACAAAATCAAAATAATAGTAATTCGTAGAAAGATATCTTCGTTGAAGCTTACGCCTAACCACAAGATGTCTGCAAATTTGTCTTATTAATTTACATATGTGTCATGTTAGTCTTAGTCTCTCAGAGCATCATTATCGCCGTCTTTAAGAGGAGTTCTTAACATTATTTTTGATTAAAATAATGTTAAGTTTCTTAAAAAGTTAAGAAACGTATCTTAATTTAGAACTTNATAACATACTAAATAATTTTTATTTCTTTAATTAATACACTAAAACAATAAGAGTAGTATTGAATTTTTGTTCAAAATTATGTATTAAAAACATACAACGATATTCTTTATAAAACAAAAATAAAACTTCAAAATGACACTCTTTATAAAACGGATGAAATAGTTTTTATTATTTTTATTATTTTATTACCTTCATTATATATTAGCAGTTCCCAATTCGTCATCCAACTGGTCATCAAACATGTAATAGTATACGGGGAAATTGACATTTGACAATTTCATGGTAGTTTCTCAAATATATTAATTTACTAGTGTGTGTGTAAATACATATCTACAAACTTCTTTCTCTTTATATATTAGATATCTCAAGAGTTGTGGTAAATCAAACTTACTCTCTTCTTCATTAAGCTCGCCATTCCCTCTTTGATAAAAAAGCTCAACCCATATCCAACTTCGAAACCTTTCTTGCTATACAAGAAATCTAAAACAAAAACCCTATTCTGAAACAGAGCAGTTAAAAAAATGGCGATAACGGATGAAGTATGGACTAACATAGGCACTGCTCTCGCAAGCCTAATGTTTATATACACAGTCTTCGAAAAATTCTTCCCTTACCATCTCCGTGAACACTTAGTGCAAAGGTTCATCAATCTTTTCAACCCTTACATCCAGATAAAGTTCTTTGAATATAGCGGCGAGCGGTTCGAGCGAAACGATGATTATGCTTTGATCCAGAACTACCTAAGTAAAGACTCTTCTTCTCGAGCCAAGAAACTAAGGGCTAACACAATCAAAGGAAGTAAATCTACTGTCCTTAGCATGGACGATCACGAAGAGATCACTGATGAGTTTGAAGAAAGTACTGATGAGTCTGAAGAAAGTAAATCTACTGTCAAGGTTTGGTGGCAATCGAAGAAGCACCAAGTCGAAAGCCAGTCTTTTTCCCTTTTCCCTAAAGCCGACGAATCGAGATTCTACATTCTCAAGTTCCATATACGTGACAGGGAAGTAATTACAAAGAGGTATATTGATCATGTTAAGAATGAAGGGAAGAAAATGGAGGTTAAGAACAGAGAGAGGAAGCTTTATTCGAACAATCCAAGCCAGAATGGGTCTGGTCATAATCAGAAAAAATGGAGCCACGTCACTTTCGAGCATCCTGCGACGTTCAATACTCTTGCTATGGAGAATAAGAAGAAAGAAGAGATCAAGAACGATCTGACAAAGTTTAGTAATAGCCAAGAGTACTACAAGAAGATCGGGAAAGCTTGGAAAAGAGGGTATCTCTTGCATGGTCCACCGGGAACTGGGAAATCAACAATGGTCGCTGCGATGGCGAATTTCTTGGATTATGATGTTTATGATCTTGAATTGACAGCGGTTAAGGATAACACAGAGCTGAGGAGGTTGTTGATTGAAACTTCCGGGAAATCGATAATTGTTATCGAAGATATTGATTGTTCTCTTGATCTAACGGGTCAGAGAAAGCAGAAGGAGGAGGAAGAAGACGAAGATATGATTATCCCGATTGAGAAGCAAATGAAGAAAGATCAAGGTGAGAATAAAGGAAGTAAAGTGACATTATCAGGGTTATTGAGTTTCATTGATGGGTTATGGTCAGCTTGTGGTGGTGAGAGGATCATTGTGTTCACTACTAATTTCATAGATAAATTAGATCCAGCTTTGATACGAAAAGGAAGAATGGATAAGCATATAGAGATGTCGTACTGCGGTTTCGAAGCATTTAAACTGTTGGCAAAAAACTATTTGGATGCTGAGGAAGAAGTTGATGATAAGTTGTTCGAAGAGATTAAGAGGTTGCTTGAGGTAGAAGAAATCAAGATGACACCGGCTGATGTGGGAGAGAATCTGTTGAGGAAGACAGAAGATGAAGCTAAAGAGATTTGTCTAAAGCGATTGATCGAAGCGTTGAAGGAGGAGAAAGAAGAAGCTAAGAGGAAGATTGAGGAAGAGATGAAAAAGAAGGGAGAAAAGGAAGAGACTAACAGGAAGAGAAAGAAGGAAGAGATGGAAGAAAATGGAAAAGTTTCGAAAGAGATATGATTTGAATTTTTGTGATTTTTATAAGGGAAAATTGGAAAAAAACAAACAAAAAAACTCACATATTGTCCCAATAATACTTTTTCAGTTAACATTGTCCCATTAAAATCTATAATAATTGAAATCCAGTTTTACCCTTAAAATAATGTTAATTAATATGTTTGTATACTTTTTTAAAAAATTACTTTGATCCAATAAAAAAAACATATAAAACATAATTAAAAGGAAATATGAGAGTACTAAAACCATCTAAAATTTATTTAACTGGATTTCGTATTTTTTGAATTTATTGAATTTTGGAGTTGAATTCAATGATTCTAGTCTCTAGATATGTGCCTGTTGTTGTTGATGTGGTTGACCTTTAAGTTTCAGGTCAACTCTATGAGCAAGTCACGGAGCTCGACTGTATTTGTGTAGGATGAGATTTGAATCCGATACGAATTTTCAGTAGAAAGTAGAAACCTTTATTTTCAAAAGTGCTCTGAGTGTAGAATAAGATTCTTCATGGTTCCTATGTAGTTTTAGACATTGGAGTAATAACAAATCTTCCAAGATTTTGTTTCAGGCAACTTTTCCAAGATTTTGTTTCTGGCAACTTTTCTCCTGCTTCTCTCTTTCTGGTACGTATATTTTCCATACTCTCTGATCGTATTGTGCCGTACCTGATTATTATATCCGAATAATGATCTGAGACAAGACAATGATGCCTCTTAATATTATAGGGTAGATGTTTGCCATAAGGGAAATGGAGAGGATGAGGATGATGATGATGAAGAAAACAGCATCCAGCAAGTGTTGCTTGAAAAAAGCAAGAGCAAAGCAGGTTCTTCGAGTACAAGTGACCGCAGAAAGTGTTGCTCTTTCCATGGGATTCATGTTGGCACCCCATAGAAGCATATTCCTAATCACGGGAGGAGGAATATGCTTCTATGGTGAGTAATTGCTTCAGTTCTTTTCTGGTTTGAGCGATTGAACTTTTCCCTGTAGCATTTTGAGTATGTCAGTGATTAACAAGCTTATTGGTGTGATCTTATTTGGGGAATTGCTCATTTAATTCCTCATCTATTTTCTGGGCTTTGTCGTCATTTGGGTTGCTAATAACCTCCTGTTACACTTGTTTCTCTTCTTCGTCTCTGTGTTTTCCTTGCCATATAAGGTTGGAGTTTTTCTGCTTGGATTCTAAAGGAGTTGGTGTTTTGCCTCAAGTAGCTACCGTAGTTGTTGTCAAGATGTCGCACAGATACTCCAGGATGGAGAAAGGAAAGTGGGTCGTAGGCCCCAAACCGGCGCCTCGTCGTTCTCCCGTCCGTATTCCGGAAGGCGATAACTCTGCTCTTCTTGAAGAGAACCGGCTTACTCTTATCGGGAGAGTCACAAACCCCATGGTACAGAGGCCTCGTGCAGTAGTTGATTTTCTGCTCCATTTCTGTAACCTCGAAGGCCGAGCAACAGGTAGAGAGCTGAGCCGGGAGAAGTTTCAGCTTCGTTTCAAAACAGAGGAAGAACTTCAGAGTGTGCTGAAGAGATCTCCGTTCCACCTTAAAAAGTGGATGCTTATCCTCCAACGATGGGAACCGATTATCTCCGAAGCTTTCCCTGCAAACATTACTTTTTGGGTCAAGATCCATAATATCCCCCCCCCCACTTTTGGACGGACCAAACCATTCGAACAATTGGAAAAGAACTAGGTTTCATCTCCGCTCGAGATGTGGAGGAGGCAAAGATCAGAGTGGATATAAATGGCCTCAACCCTCTAGAGATGAAGATGGACATTCGTCTCCCAACTGGTGATGTCACGGAAGTGGAGTTTGAGTACCTCAAATTGGAGAAACACTGTTTTAACTGTTTCAAGCTGGATCACGAAGAAAAAGACTGCCCTTTGCTTGTAAAAGAGGGACAAAGAAGTAACCGGTCGCTGGGGATTAACCAAACAAAAGCTCTAACTCGAATTGAGGAAGATAAAAGAAGACATGATGAAAGAAGAGGTTATCAATTCGGAGGGGATTACCGACCCTCTACTTACGAAGCTAGGAACAGAGATGTGAGGGAGCGGTCTCCTCCTCGACGATCCCCTCAAAGGATCCTCCCACACGTCGATCTCCACCAAGACGTTCCCCGCCAAGATACCCCCTCCCAAGACACTCTCCGCAAAGACGCTCCTCGCCTGAGCGATCGTCAAGACGGTCCCCACCTGGATACTCTAACCCGAGAGAAGTGGGACCCTCTATCCCTCTTTCATCTGGCCGTAGAGATGGTTCTATTAGAGTGGGATCTCGTCACCTTTCCACTGGAGGCTCTCGGGATTCTCATCAATCACGACATGAGCAAGTTTTGACGTCAAAGGCTTCTCCTGAGGGAATTTTTCACCATGCATCGGGTTCTCGCGGCAGGGAAATTTCAGAGAGATACGGAGGGATCAACAACTCTTTCAAAGACCTCCCTTTTGCGGAGCCTGCGGGTTCTTTTAGGTCACAAACTTCTCACACCCCTTCCCCAAGAACTGAGAGAGAACCGATGCTCCTCTCTGCGGAGGATAATACTAGGCATGTCGGTAGCTCTTCTAGAGAACGTCGTTCTGCTTTGGAACGGATCTCTCTGCCTGCCTCGAGGTTCTCTCCAATTTCTAGAGGAGTTCCTAGTTCAGATTCAGGGAAGTTGCAAGAGGTTGAGGTACAATATGCTGAAGATGAGAGCCAAGAAGATCTCTTGCAAAGTCAGAGCCGGAGAAATCTCTCTCAACGCCTCTCAATCTCGATTAGAGACCAAGATGAAGACCTGGCTCCGGAGCGGATACACACCTCACTGAGATTAAGTAAAATGCCTTCCGGGAAAGGAACCTCTCTTAAAGGTAAAGCGGCAAGCAAGGCACCAAGGAAAGTTCCTCTCAACAAAGCAGTGGGTAAAAGAAAGATTGCAAAGCCACCTGCTCGTAAGAGAATTGCTGTAAGCCCCCTTCAAGGAGCTAGTCTAAACAAAATTAATGCGGCAAGAACTCAAAACCCTCCAAGAAAGAGACTTCTAACCGAGGCTCCTCAAAGTGATATTGGTCCGAGGGATGGTGCAGGTTCTAGTTCAACGGCGACAAATCCTTCTATGGTGAATATACCAATTTCGCGAAGTGAAGTGGCGGATTTTTGATCCCCACCTCATCCTCTTCCTTAGTCGTCTTCAGCTGGAATTGTCAAGGTTTGGGAAGCAACCTTACAATTCCACGACTTAAGGAGATACGTAAAAGTATTTCTCCGGATATAATGTTTCTCATGGAATCAAAAAACAATGATGATTTTATATCTAAGAACCTTGATTGCCTGGGCTATCCTCATATGTTTACTGTTCCACCAATTGGCTTAAGTGGAGGTCTTGTCTTGCTTTGGAAAGATGAAGTTGAGGTTGAACTAAAAGAATCATCGGCCAATATTATCGATTCTTGCATCAAATTTAAAGGCAATGTTTCTTTCATCTCTTTCGTTTATGGAGCTCCTCAACCCGAAAACAGAGCAGCCTTTTGGGGGAAAGTTTCAGAAATTGGAGCTGGTCGGGATTCATCGTGGCTCATAACCGGAGATTTTAACGATATTCTCGAAAACTCCGAAAAGGTTGGGGGTCCTTTGCGATGGGAAGGGTCTTTCGTAAATTTCCATAGTTTTGTTTCTCAAAATAGATTATGGGATGTTAAGCACTCCGGCAATCCCCTGTCTTGGCGAGGAACGAGACATTCACACTTCATAAAATCGAGACTGGACCGCTCCTTAGTAAACTGCGCTTGGGCAGAGAAATTCTCTTCGGGAAGATGTCGATACCTACGCTTCGAAGGATCTGACCATCGGCCTCTGGTCACCTACTTCAACAATTATCAAGGCAAGAAAAAGGGCCTCTTTCGCTTTGACAGGTCCCTTACGGAAAAGGAGGAAATCCGTGAGCTGGTGGATACTGCTTGGAATCGAGTTCCACTGGATTCGGTTATCTCAAAACTGGGCCTTTGTCGACGAAAAATCATCGACTGGACAAAGAAACAGAATGCCTCAAACAACAAGAAATTGAAGGAATTGCAAGATGCTCTTGAAGTGGCCCTCTCGGCTTCAACCCCGGATGAGACAATGATAGAAACCATCACCGCCGGTTTAGTAAAGATTCACAAGGATGAAGAGAAATTTTGGCGTCAAAGAAGCAGGATTCAATGGCTCAACAGTGGAGATCGTAACATCGGGTTCCTTCATGCGGTCACAAAGGGAAGAAGAATCCTAAACTCCTTTTCGGTTTTAGAAAATGAAGAGGGAGTGGAGATCTTTGAAGAGGAGGCTATAACCAACACTATCACCTCCTATTTTCAAAATATTTTCTCTACAAATGGGAATGAAAATTTTCAGGTTGTGGACGAAGTACTTGTCTCAAAGATCACACCAGCTATGAATGAGTCTCTTATTGCTATTCCCGACAACTCGGAAATCAAAGCTGCGGTTTTCTCTATCAATGGAGGTAAAGCTCCGGGCCCCGACGGTTTCTCGGCGAAATTTTATCACTCGTATTGGAATATCATTAGAGAAGACGTTTCCCGGGATATCCGGTCTTTTTTTGAATCTAGTTGCTTGAACCAAAGACAAAATGAGACCCACATAAGGCAAATCCCAAAAGGCTGTGCGCCTAGAAAAGTCTCGGACTATAGACCTATCGCCCTTTGCAACACGCACTACAAGATCATTGCGAAGATCCTCACCCAAAGACTCCAACCTCTACTACCGTCGCTAATCTCTCTCTCCCAATCGGCCTTCGTAATGGGACGGGCCATTACCGACAACGTCTTGATCACTCATGAGATCCTCCACTTTCTTAGAACCTCGGAAGCAAAAAAGTTTTGCTCCATGGCGGTAAAGACGGACATGAGCAAAGCTTATGATCGGATAGAATGGGGTTTTCTTCGTTCGGTCCTTGTAAAGCTTGGTTTCCATGAGATATGGATTGGATGGATTTTGGAATGTGTCACCTCGGTCTCCTACTCTTTTCTTATCAATGGTGGTCCACAAGGGAAGGTGGCACCTTCCCGAGGTCTTAGACAAGGAGACCCACTTTCCCCGTATCTCTTCATCTTATGTACGGAGGTTCTCTCGGGTTTATGTGATCAAGCTCAATCTAGTGGGCTCTTACCGGGGATTCGTGTGGCCAGGGGCTCTCCGCCGGTTAATCACTTTCTTTTTGCGGACGATACTATGTTCTTTTGCAAATCAAGTGCTTCTTGTGTTACATCCCTCTTGACTATCCTCAAGAAATACGAAGATGCGTCCGGTCAACGCATTAACCTCCTCAAGTCTTCGATCACTTACTCGTCCAAAACGCCTCCGGAAGCTAAAGCTCGGATAAAGCTATCGCTTAATATCTCAAATGAAGGAGGCATAGGGAAATACTTAGGGCTGCCCGAAAATTTTGGACGACGGAAAAAGGATATCTTTGCCTCGATTGTTGACAAGATCCGGCAACGTGCTCATAGTTGGACCACTCGTTTTCTTTCGGGAGCCGGAAAATAAATCCTTCTCAAGTCGGTCCTTGCGGCTATGCCGGCCTATGCTATGTCGTGTTTTCAGTTGCCAATTTCCCTATGTAAGCAACTCCAATCCGTCCTTACTAGGTTTTGGTGGGATGACAAACCGGATAAACGGAAAATGTGTTGGGTTGCTTGGGAAAAACTCACACTTCCAAAGGATTGTGGAGGGTTGGGTTTCCGTGATCTACAAGCTTTCAATGACGCCTTACTAGCAAAGATTAGTTGGCGTATTCTCCAAAACCCAAATTCACTTCTCTCTCGGGTGTTGCTCGGAAAGTATTGTCATTCCACATCTTTTTTGGATTGTTCTATACCTTCTACGGCATCTCATGGATGGAGAGGTATTCTTGTGGGTCGGGAAGTACTTAGACAAGGAATGGGATGGTCTCTAGGGGACGGAAGTAAGGTTCGAATTTGGAACGAGCCATGGCTCTCTCTTGATCATCCGCATGCTCCCATTGGCCCACCCTCTTGTGATAATACAAGTCTCTTTGTGAAAGATCTCCGCTGCCCATCCACCAATGTTTGGGACATTGGACTGATTCGCCTTCATTTACCACAATATGAAGACACTATCAGGAAGATATTCACCAGCTCATCACCTTTGGAAGATACCTTGGTTTGGTTGCCGGAAAAATCAGGAGAGTATGCAACTAGATCCGGTTACGCCTTGGCAAAACTGCGATCGCAAAAGCTGGAAAATGAGGCTTTACCTTTTAATTGGAAAAAAGGTGTATGGAATGTCAAAACGACACCAAAGATAAAGAATTTCCTTTGGAAATCAGCAAGTGGAGCTTTACCGGTCTTCGAAACTCTTGCAAAACGGGGAATTCAGGCTGAGTTTTGTAAACGGTGCGGAGGAAAAGAAGATGAACTCCATGTTTTGCTCAATTGCCCTTTTGCCATCCAGGTTTGGGAGCTGGTACCAGTATGCCGCAAACCTCAAAATCCACAAATCACCTCAGTGAAACAGTTTCTTCAAGCTGCGACGCGGATGATCAATTTACCTCCGTCAGGTATCTCGGATTCTCCTCTTTACCACTGGATTTGCTGGAATTTATGGAAAGCTAGGAATTGGCTTTTGTTTGAGGATCGTATCTTCTCGGTGGAGGAGGTGATCCGAAAGTCCCTTGTCGAAGCAAAGGAATGGCAAGAGGCGCAACTCCTCCTCCACTCCAAGCCAGGTTTTCTCTCCGCCCCCATGAACGGACCTTGTCGTAGCTCGTACCTAATTTGTCAGGTAGATGCTGCGTGGAATTCGGTCTCTGGAAATTGTGGTCTGGGAGGTTTTTTCTCCGGCCCGGGTAGTGAAGAATTGGGCAAAATCTCTGAAGGCTTGACCCACGTCCCCTCTGCTTTGATGGCGGAAGCTCTAGCGGTTAGGAAAGCTGTATCGTATGCAGTAAGTCATCACATTCGAGCATTGGTGGTGCTCTCCGATTGTCAGGTTCTTATAAATTCTCTTAGAACCGGAAACTCCTCCACGGAGCTTAAAGGTGTACTACAAGATATTCATTGTGTTTGTAGGTCACTGGATTCTATCTCTTTTGTTTTTACTCCTCGAAGGAGAAATGTTGTTGCTGACTCCTTAGCTAAGGAAGCTCTTGTAACCGTAAACAATTCCTCCACCTTTGGAGAGTAAACCTCTATAAAATTATTGTTCAAAAAAAAAAAAAAATTCCTCATCTATTTTCGAGCGCTCAATTTATTCCTCAACTATCGATTACTCAAAATAATTTCCCAAGTTATAGTTGACTTTACAAACTCGATATTAACAAAATCAAACGCTAATTACTAAATGAATATATATATCTACTTTAGTGGCTGTAACTCCTTCAATACAACTCCGAATGAGTTGTAACTACTCCCATTGGAAACTTAACTCAATTTCCTATAACTTATATGAAGAGCGCCATAGCTAAATTTAAAGAAAAGGCTTCCATCCGAGTCGATTTTCTAGACACATATTCTTAATTCAAGATCGACTCGGATGAAAGTTTTTCTTTTGGATTTAGCTTTGGAGCTCATCATAAAAATTAAAGGAAATTGAGTGAGATTTCCAATGGGAGTGGTTTCAACTCATTATGGGTTGTATTGAAGGAGTTACAGCCGATTTAGTGGACATATATCCATTTAGTAATTAACGTTTGATTTTATTTATCCCGTTTTTGCAAAGTCAACTACAACTTGGAAATTATTTTTGTGCAAGCGATAGTTGGGGAATAAATTAAGCGCACAAAAATAATTCAGGAATTAAATGAGCAATTTTCCGATCTTATTTCTATGGTTTTTCAGTTTTGGAAATTAGCCTAGACCCTAAATTTTCTCAGATTTGTCTTTAACTACTTAGGTAGAAAACAAATTTTACAGTCCGTAATAAAAAAAAAGAACTATGTATTTTTTTTTACAGAATGTAGAATATAGAGAAAGAGATAGAATATATATTCAAAACTTGGTAGAATATAAACAAATTTAAGAAAATATATTCTAACACTTAGTAGAACATAGAGCAAATGGTATATTATATATTCTAAGTTCGGTAGATTATAGATCAAATAGCAAAACACATAATCTACCAAATCGTAGAACTAGAATACGAATTTTGGATTTCATAGTGCAAATAATTTTTTTTTTCAATCTTGATTTTTCCAAAAACGGTTTTTCTTAAGATATTTCTTTCCTTCTTTGTATTTTTCGAAATTTTTAAGATTTTTTTTTAAAAAAAAATTATGAATTTATTACATTTAATTAAAAGTATTTTAGTCAAAAAATGACAAAAGTCAGGATAATATTATTAGGAAAATAGGTGAAATTTGTTGTCCTAAATTTACAATTTTCCCTTTTTATAACTAATAAACGATTGTCGCTTATCAATTCATAGTTATGTGTCTATGTGATTTTTTGTATTACAAGATGTTTAGCCCGCACCTTGCATATGCAAATATGTTTCATCAAATAATCACATTAGTTAGATTATTAAATTTGTTACCGAACATATATTATGAAACCGAACACAAATATAAAAGCAATGTAAGACATACAATCAACTAATCACATTAGTTAGATTATTTAACTTCTCTCTTTCGTTTCCTTGCTAAGGAAATTCAAGAGTGTACACACAGATTAATTATATTATCTCTATAATATTATTTAAGAAGACATTTTTAAAAATGAACTTTGTTTTGTAAATTATTACGTGAAATACCATTACAAATAACAAAGAATAATTGAAATAGGAAATGATATAATAGTTTTTTAAAATTATTGATTAAAATATGGAAAGTATATATTTTGCATTATAAATGTTCTTTATTATTTAATTTCTTAATTATTTTTAATAATATATATTTTAAAATAATAATCAATTCATATATAATCAAAGAAAAAAATATATTCAAAATATTGCTATATTTTCACTATAATTTATTATATTTTATTTAAATATTAATCAAAACAAAAATAGAAAAATATTATACTATCTCTATAATATTATTTAAGAAGATATTTTTAAAAATGAAGTTTTTTGTAAGTTATGACATGAAATGCAATTACAAATAACTAGAATAATTGAAATAGGAAAGAATATAATAGTCTTTTAAAATTATTGATTAGAATATAGAAAGTATATATTTTGCATTAAAGAAGTTATTTATTATTTAATTTCTTAATTATTTTTAATACTATATATTTTAAAATAATAATCAATTAATATATAATCAAAGAAAAATAATATATTCAAAATCTTGCTATATTTTCACTATAATTTATTATATTTTATTTAAATATATATCAAAACAAAAATAGAAAAATATTTTACTAATTTTATAAAAAATTATACGCAAAAAAATATTTTTTTTTAGAGTTCGTAGACCAACCACAAAAACTAGATTCATTTAATAGTGCATATTAGAGTTATGTTTTCCAGATAATAAGTTTTTGCGAGTTATCCCGAATAATATTTTAGTTCACTGAAAACAGGTTAAATAGATAAATTATTACAAACTGACAGTTTTATCTATAATCATTAGTTAACTACTCCTCTGTTCCACAAAGATGAATTTTTTAGAAAAAAAAATTGTTTCACAAAGATAGATTTTTTAGCTTTTCTATGCAAATTTTATCAATTAATGATGATACTTTGAAAAGTCTAAGAAGATTAATTATATTTATTGAACTACTATTGGTTTAGAGATATGAGAAATTGTTCAGTAACAAAAATTGATACATTTATGATTAAATATTAATTATTTTTTTACTATGTGTGAAAACTCTAAAAGATCCATCTTTGGAACGGAGGGAGTATATTGTAAATTTCACATAAATATTTTTTCTTAAATTTCAAAATAATTTTTTTTAAAATTACCCCGCGCTATAATTAGCGCGGGTTAAATCCTAGTTGATTATTATATTAGAAAATAAATGAATTATATTAGTGAAACTTTTTTGTTAACTCTTTTTGGCTGTTAACTTGTAATTATTGCATGAACATAAAGTCCCTAAAGGCTTAGAGCATCACCAATGGTGAACCCCATGATGGGGTTTTTACCAATTTTTTAAGCATAAATTTTGATTATTTAAAAATTTAGAACTTTTTAAGTTTTTTCACCTCCAATGGTGAACCTCATTAGGGGTTCTTAAAAAAAAAAAATTTTTTTTGATAAATCATTTATTNATTTATACTACGTTTTTTAATAATATTTTTTGTTGGTTTATATTTTTTTTTTTTTTTTTTTTTTTTTTTTTTTTTTTTGCGTGATCTATATATATATATATTATTATTATTATTTTTTTCCTCCTATGAATATTAATATCATTGAAAATGAAATGTTTAGATCTTACAATAAGCTTAATCTAATACTATGTTACCTTGGCCAAAAAGATAGATCGAAATACTTTATGTAGTACTTGTTATCACTTATAAACTAAATAGTAACTCTCGGCCAAGTGAAGATAAGAAGAAACAGAGAATGGAATGTTAAATAAAAGAAACCATTATGATTATAGTTTTTGCATAATTAGGGTAAAATCAAGTTTTTAACCTCTGAAACGAGCAAAGATGTGGACAATAACTACAACAAGAAACATAATGATAGTACATAAGGAGGAGACATGGGCATAGAAGCTAAATAAGCTGAGATAACAATGAGTAAGAACGAGAGACGATCTAAAACGAAAGCCAGAGCTGGGCGTGTTCGGGGAAACAGCGTGTTGGCCAAGAGGAAGAGAGAGAAAGCCGCCTGATTAAGGAAGCATTGGATATGGATGCTGGTACTTAGGTTTGGGTGTTGAGACCATGTTGTAGGCTTGTAGCCTAGTCCAAATCAAAACCGTAATTATCTTCAAAGTTAGGGCCAACTCCAAATTCAAACTGAAAACCGCAAAGTTGCCTCGAAAGTGGGATCACATGGCCCACGTCCACGTGAGAAATTTTTGTTTATTGTTTTGAAAAACAAGACCACGTCCACATCTTCGTGGTCTCACACCCTTACATTGGAGATATCGTCTCTCTTTCGCTTATCCCTCATCAAAATTTACGAGGAAACACCGCGTTGGCCAAGAGGAAAAGAGAGAAAGCCGCCTGATTAAGGAAGCATTGGATATGGATGCTGGTACTTAGGTTTGGGCGTTGAGACCACGAAGATGTGTGGCTTAGTCCACAAGCAAAGAAATAGTTTAGGACGCAAAAGCTTAGATTGTCCATTGTGTGGAAGTGGGAAGTGTGGTTCCATTGCCACGAAAAAGTAATCAGAAGCAGAAGTCAGAGAAGTCGAAGAAGAAAACCAATACATAGTAGACGAATAGGAAGTCGAAAAGAACGAAGAAGACAAAGGTGATGAAGAAGGAGAAAAAGAAGAAGAATAAAGAGAATAATATAACCCGGAAGAAGAAGATGAAGACAAAACATAAGACAAAACATAAGAGGAACAAGAAGTTGAAGACGATGATGAAGATTAAACAAAAAGGTGAGAAATAAGAAAACCGAAAGATGTATAAGAGGAAGAAGAAGTAGAAGTCAAAGACAATGAGGAAGAAGAATGAAAAGATGTGGAAAACACGAGTGACAAAGAAAAAACGATAGAAGAAAAAAAAATGGAAGAAAACGAAGAAGAAGATGTGAGAGAAGACAAACACGAGTTTTTTTGTCTTCACATAATCGTTCTTGCTTTTTGAGTTTAACTCAAAAAGAATATAAACATTTAGTATTGCTTTTTGAGTAATTAATTTTCTTATAGTGTTTACTTTTTTGAATTATCTTTATTTTGATTATGTATATCTCAAGTGGCTGTTCTAAATTTCTTCGATTTATAACATAAAGTTTTGTGTAGCGCCCGCGTTCCGAAAGAATTGATTATTTGGGAGAAATAATTAATTCTGGTTCCGGACAGTATCGATCGATACTAGGGGCATCGATCGATACCAGCCGGGATTTCTCTTTATATTCTTCTTCCTCTTCTCTTCTTGCGCGTGGAAACCATTTCTTTTGGGAAAGTAAAGTCTTGGTCGCGAGAGAGAGAGAGTGAGAGAAGGAGAACGTGAGAGAGGTGGAAGCTTGGTGAAGCTTGGATCTTGCGAGATCGAGAGAGATTCGAGCTTGGGAGAAGCTTGAAGAAGAGATCGGAAGAGTTTGGTTTTGGTGAGCTAGAGGGAAGCGTGAGAGGTCTTCTAGAGCTCGATCCAGCCGATTTAAGGTGAGTTGGGACCAAAGGTTAGCAATTAAGCTTGTGTGATGCGTTGTTTAAGCTTGATTGATGATTTTCGTGGTTGGTCTTGGCGATTTCTAGGTTTAGATCTCGCGGAAGGTTGTGAGTTGCAGGTGGGTATCGATCGATACCATGTGGGTGTCGATCGATACTAGTCTCTTGTCGGTGGACTCGAGTTGTGTGGGCATCGATCGATACCAGGGATGTATCAATCGATACCAGCCGTTTGCCTATGGGCATGTGTTTGTGTGGGCATCGATCGATACCAGGGGTGTATCGATCGATACCAGCCGTTTGCCTGTGGGCATGTGTTTGTGTGGGCATCGATCGATACCAGGGGTGTATCGATCGATA
>PKML01043618.1:292825-329995 GCA_002933935.1 Eutrema yunnanense | reverse complement strand
GAAAACCAGCAACGAGGAGCTTGTCGCAAACCGTACAAAGATTTGTGTAGTCTACAAACAAGAGATGAATCAGAAAGTTGAAAACCTGGTGGTGGTTTCATGTAAATTTCTTCATCTAGATCACCATGAAGAAACGCATTGTGGACGTCCATTTGATGAAGTTCCCAATTCTTAGTGGAAGCAACTGCAAGTAGAATCCGAATTGTATTCATCTTAACCACAGGAGCAAACGTTTCATCATAATCAATGCCTTTTTCTTAGAAATTCCCCATGACGACTAAACGTGCTTTATAGCGTTCAATAGATCCATTAGCTTTGTATTTTATACGAAATACCCATTTAGATGCAAGAGCTTTCTTTCCCGGAGGAAGTTTTTCCAAGGACCACGTTTGGTTTTCCTCAAGTGCATCAACTTCAAGACCCATGGCTTTGCGCCATACTTCAAATTGTACAACATCTTTGAAGTATAGAGGTTCATCACCAAGAGTAATCGCCGCTAAGAAAATGGTATGGCTGCTGGAAAAACGATCACAAGAGACAAATTGAGCCAGAGGATAAGAACACGTACCAGAAGATGTCGAATCGGAGTGAGGAGAGAGGAGAACAGGGTTATCATTATCACCGTGAGCAGAGTAGGGGACGTAGTCGCTATGACGTGTTGGAGGTTTAGTAGAACGAAAACCGCGACCCAATTGCTCTTGAACCACAACAGTCGGAGAATTTTCAGCAACCAAGTCAAGCTGTGTTTCTGTCGCAGAATCGAAAACCGGAGGAACATTATCTTCAGGTGGTGGCTCATCACTCCCCCTATCATTTATAAGCGAAGAAGGAGGGAGATCAAAGACATCGTCTAGCACTGAAATCTGCGGCGGAGAGGGGGCTGGTGCGGGAGCTGCACCATCGGAAAAATGTGAAGAGTTAGCTAGTGCATACGGAAAAGTCATTTCATCGAAAAGAACGTCTCGAGACACAAATATAGCACCAATATCAATCTCAAGTACTCGCCAGTCCTTTTGGCCATGAGGATAACCGAGGAACACACATCTTCTACTACGTTTGTCAAACTTATCTACTTTGGCGGTTTGACGCTTTGCAAAACAGAGGCTTCCAAAGGTCTGTAGATGTGAAGTCGCTGGGGCTTTATTGTAAAGAACTTCAAGAGGAGATTTACCAACCAGAAGTGGAGTCGGAGTCCGATTGATTAGATAAGCATCCGTAAGGATGCTCTCACCCCAAAATTTTGTAGGAAGATGACTTTGGAAGAGGAGAGCTCGAGTCATATTCAGAACATGCCGGTGTTTTCTCTCGGCACGTCCATTTTACTGGGGTGTGTTGACACAAGAGATTTGATGAATGATGCCGGTACTAGCGAAGTAGGATTTCATGCATGTGAATTCAGTTCCATTATCGCTTCTTACAATTTTAACTTTCTTTCCGAATTGACGTTCAGTCATCGCAAAGAAGTTCTTAAGTACGTTTGCGACTTCACTTTTAGCGAGTATTAAATGAAGCCAAGTAGCCCGAGAGTGATCGTCTACTATAGTAAGGAAGTAGTGAGCAACGCAAGTCGAAGGAGTGCTATATGGTCCCCAAACATCGCAGTGAATAAGAGAGAAACTTTCTGCTGCTTTATTAATACTTTCCGAAAAAACGTCACGTGTTTGTTTTGCTTGAATGCACACATCACAAAGCTCCTTAAACTGAAAACTAGTAGTAGTAAAATCCTCTAAACTAGAAAGAAAATTTGACAACACATTATTGCTAGGGTGACCCAACCGTCGATGCCACAAGGCTGCTTCAGCCACTGTCATAGTCTTGTGTACTCGAGCTGGAACAATCCCTCGAAAATGATAAACCCCATTCTCTTCTTCACCTGCTCCAATCGGCATCTTCGAAGAATGGTCCTGTATAACGCAAAACTTGTCAGTGAATGTAGCAAAACACGAAAGTTCGCGTAGTAAACGATCTAAGGAGATTAGTGTGCAAGACAAATCAGGCACGTATAGCACGTGATGGAGAGTGCTACTTCCGCCAAGATGAAGGGAACCTTCCTTCGTAGCAAAAGAGTGTTTATTGTTTGGTAAAACAATAATTCTACGAGGGATGTCTTGTAGATTAATGAGGAGTTCAACATCACCCGTCATATGATGTGAAGCTCCTGAATCCAGCAAAAAATCAACACTACCAGAGAGTTTCTCGGAAGAGGATGGAGCTGAATTGTTTGTTTTGAGTAGCCCTACAATCGCATCCCAAGTCTCCTTGCTAAGACCAGGTATTCCCGAATCAGCACCACCATGAGTGACTTAAGCGTTGTTTGCTCGTGGTGGAGGTGGAGCGGAACGCCCTCTGCCACGACCTCTGCCTCGACCACGTCCTCTTCCTTCGTAGGTGGATTCAGTGTACCACTCAGGATACCCATGCTTTTCAAAGCACGTATCAATCGTGTGGTTCGTGCGATTACAGTGAGTGCAGTGTAGATTATTCCGAGATCGCGTATAAGAGGCAATTGCGTTCACACCAGATTGAACGACAAAGTTAACCGCATCGACTCGCTCCTCTTTGCTACGAGAGACAGTGAGATGACGTTCTTCAGAGATGAGTTCGGAGTAGATATGATCAAGAGATAAATCTTTCTCACGAGTAAGACGGCCGAGAAGATTCATGCGGGTAGTGCTAAAGCGAGAACCGTCTAAGCCCATAAGAAATTGATGAATTCTCTCATGATCACGCCGTTTAGTGTGCTCCATAAGAATTGAACAATAAGATTTATTGCAGCAACAACCCAGAACAGATTCAAAGTCATCGAGATCATCCCACATAACTTTGAGTCGTCCAAAATAAGTTGCAACTGCTTGTCCGTCTTGACGACAAGCCACCAAATCCGCTTTTAATTGATGTACTCTCGGGGCGTTGCCTGCAGAAAATCTGGCACGCAAGCTTTCCCACATAACCCGTGCGTCATCAACAACGGAGATGGCGTGATGAATTTTGGATTCTATGCTTGCATATAGCCATCCGATTAACATGGAATTTACGGTGACCATCTGTTGTAATCGGATGAACTAGACGAAGGTCTAAGAATACTTCCGTCGATAAAACTCAATTTTTGTTTAGCTCGAAGGTTATTACGAGCGAGTTTTGCCCATCGCTCATAATTGTCACCATTCAATAGAATTGGTGTGAGAACATGATGAGGATGGTCGGAGGGGTGGAGGTAGTATGGCGATGAGGATGGTCGGAGGGGTGGAGGTAGTATGGCGATGAGGATGGTCGGAGGGGTGGAGGTAGTATGGCGATGAGGAGATCTCATCTTTGTTTGCTGGAGAAGTTTCGGTGAGCGTTGGAGTCACCATGAGAATAGAGTAATGATAAAAGAGAGATTAACGATTAAGAAGAGAAGAGAACAAAATTGAGGTTCGGATCAATTTTGCTCTGATACCATGTTAAACTCAATAGAAAGGCTGCGTTCTTTATTGACATTATGAGAATATATATAGTACAAGGATCCTAGGTTACGGGAATAGAGTAAAGAGAATATACAAGAGAATATGAAAATATATATTTAGAAGATATAGAAGATATCCTAATAAGGACAAACTATATGTACTATTTAATCTGGCATATAGTAAATTTGGTAGAAAATTTATTCGAAGGATATAAGACTTTGACTATTTGTATGGGAAAACAAAAATTAAACACTAAATGAAAACACATGTATAGTAAATTCATCGCTAAATGAAAATTATTCAAATGATATAAGAATTTTATACATAAACGACGTTATTTTCGTTTTTATTTAGTGATAAAATAGCGATTATGTATTGATATATTTAATATTTATATATATAAAGAAACATTTTCTCTCTTCTCATGCTGCCACATCAGCATCTACATATCAAATTTTAATTGGTCATTTTTTTAACATTTATTATTTTTTTAACAATTCCTTTTAATTACATAACTAAGATCATTAATGAATAAATTTTATTTATACATATAAAACAAAAACCATACTGATAATTAGTTTCAACAAAAATTAAAATCTATTGATATCTACCACATTTTAAATATTTAATTTATAAAAAACATCCTCAAAATAAGCTTAAATATCAAAATATGATAATTTATTTCAACTCTCACATTTTGATAGACACAACAAAATTACAACTAAATACAAATACAAATTAAACACCACATAAAACAAAACTTAGAATCTAATAAAATTATTAAATAAACATCGAGGAAAAAAATTTCACACCAAAACAGTAATCCGAATGAAATCATAGAAATCTTCTTTATATTGGTCATTTTTAACATCATTTTAATTATTATTTTTTAACAATTGGTTTTAATTACATAACTAAGATCATTAATGAATAAATTTTATTTATACATATAAAACAAAAAACATACTGATAATTAGTTTCAACAAAAATTAAAATCTATTAATATCTACCACATTTTTAATATTTATTTATAAAAAACATCCTCAAAATAAGCTTAAATATCAAAATATGATAATTTATTTCAACTCTCACATTTTTATAGACACAACAAAATTACAACTAAATACAAATACAAATTAAACACCACATAAAACAAAACTTAGAATCTAATAAAATTATTAAATAAACATCGAGGAAAAAAATTTCACACCAAAACAGTAATCCGAATGAAATCATAGAAATCTTCTCTATGAAGATGCAACAAAATTACTCGGTTACTACATGACACAAGCAGGACCGACTCACTAATAAAGTGGACCATGTGCATATTATAAAAAAAATTCTAATTTAAGGCATATAAACAATTTTTTTTATAAAGAACCCTTAAATATTTACATTTTTTTATAAAGAACCCTTAAAGCATGACAAAATTTTGCAAAAATCAGGTGGTCACTGTGCATTTGCACCTTCAGCACTTGCCTAGAATTGGGCCTGGACACAAGATACAAATGAAAAATATGTGAAAAATCAGAATAAACCAAGATTTGGATATGTATGTTATATTATCATATTTATCTACACTTGAATACTTATTACTTAAAAATTGGAAACAAAAAAACTTTAGAATTAGAAACATATTTTACACAATAATGAGGATTAGAATCGTACATCAACAATATTACAAATAATACTAAAAATAAAATATAAAAATATAAAACGAAAAAACACAATATTACTCGAGGAAGACAAGATCCACGAACCTAAAATTTGGTGCAACTAGCTCCATCCCAAAGCACAATATCTAATTCTAAGTAAGGATAAACCCAACATCCGCCACATATGCTTCAGAACGGAACTCTCAACCTCCTTCCGCAATAACTCTAAAACAAAACAACTTCTTTAGTGTATTTTTATCTCTTTCGTGCCTTCATTACGTTTTAATGTAACTACTTCAAAGATGAACTTTGCGACAGCAATTAACATATAATTAATACACTCTAGTTGATATAAATTAAAATAAAAATGCATTATTAGAGATTCCTAATGTTTCCTACTATAAAAACACAAAATAACAAACTTTTAAAAAAATTTGCATAAATTGACAACAAACGTAAAAGATAAAAAAATGTACAAACACCTTCTATTTTTATAAGAAAAAACAATATTTAAAATAATATATGTAACAAACAAAGATAAAGTACTAAACTATCAAAAACAAAATATATAACGAAAAAAAGTTAACACGGATCACATTCTAGTTGTTAAATAAAAAAAATTTAAGAAAAATTTCCTTAATCTAAAAGCAAATTTTATTTTCTTTTTTTGTACTAACTTTACTTTTAGGATTAAGTCTAGATTATATTTTTCATTTATTGTTAATAGGCCTTTTTGCAAAAATATCCTACAATTTGAAGTCAAAGCTAAAAATACCCATTTCCTCTCCTCTTTTTCAAAATCCCACGAATTACCCTTTAAGAATCTGGGTATTCACGCAAATGTCATTACTCTGACTGCTGTTAGAGTCTAACGTTTTTTTCAAAAGACAAAAAAAAAATTCAGATCTAATTTAATGCAGTAACTAACCCGTTTTTCCGCCATTAAAGCTCAAGAATAGAGCTCGTAAACACTTATCGCGACTTCTCTCTCCGATTTCTCCCATTTTCCCACTGATTTTCCGATTCAAACGTACCGAAATCGCAAATTATGACATAAAAATGGCAAGGCACGACTGTGCTTGCTCGACGAGGGTGAAAACAAACTCTAAACGGATATAGGTATAAATTTTTGCATATCGTCGATTTTCAGATCTGAGTTGTATACTCAAACTGCTTTAGAAGTTGATGAAACCCATATGGTCAACGAGAGGGTAGTTTTGCAATTGACTTTTAAATACTCAGATTAAAATTGAAGTATGGTAATTTCCTTTGAAAACAAAAAAAATCAAGAAAAATCCTCTAATCGAGGCATATAGTAGTTTTGCAATTGACCGAAAACTTGACTTTTTATTCAGACTTCATATCTAGTATGACGGAAAAATGAGTGACTTTGACCGGAAGTTGACTGTTTTTTCAGATGGAATCAGAAGTCTGAAAAAAAAACAAGGTACTTGTAGTAATTGACCAAAAATTTTCAAAAGTTGACCAAAATGGGGGAAAAAGTATCAGACTTCTATGGCAGTCTGAATAGAAGAGAAACAATTTCAGACTTCTATGGCAGTCTGAAAATGATGAAATCCGCCAGATTGCTAAAGAAGTCTGATATCGTAGATTTTGGCCAACGCAAAAAATACACCAATTTTTGTCAAGCTTCTATCGCAGTCTGACGAATTTCTTCAGACTGCGCTGGAAGTCTGGGAACAAAAGTCAAACTTCGGTCAATTGCAAAACTACCCCATAATATTTTCAGACTGTAGGAGAAGTCTGACAAACGTCAGACTTCTCCGCGAAGTCTGACAAAAAAGTCAAAATTTTGGTCAATTGCATAAATACCTTTTTCTTTTTCTCAGACATCTAATGCAGTCTTACAAAAAAAAGTCAACGTTTGGGTCAATTGCAAAAATACCCTTTTTGTCAGACTGCGATAGAAGTCTTCTTTGATAACTTTTCGTCAGACGGCATCCGCAGTCTGCTTTGTAACATTCTAATTGCAAAAATACCGTCTTTTTCAAACTGCCATAGAGGTCTAACGTACTGTTTTGTCAGACTTCTTTGGCAGTCTGGATTGACAAATGTTATAAACTCTGGTCAATATCTTCAACATTTGTATTTAGTAGTTAAAAATATAATAGTTGATATTCCATGATGAACCAATGGTATCTATATTTTATACCCAATTTTCTTCAAAATTAAGCAAATAGAATTAGATCTTATTATATAAAGCTGTATCCCTCGACGAAATAATTTTCAATCACGAGATTGGGACATTTGTCTGTTAATTTAGATCTTAACATATGTCAATTTCATTAAAAAGATAAAAATGAATTAAAGTAAATATTAAAAAAATGTTAAACTAAAAAAAAGGTAATTTTAGTAAAAATAAATTAAAGTAAATATTAAAAAAAGTGTAAAGTAAAAAAGGCAATCTTACAAAAAAAACAAGTATAAGTAAAGAAAACTTATAATAAAGGAAAGTGACAAAAAGAAACCTAAAAGTTTATAATCTACAACCACGATCAAACTTAAAAACAGAAAATTATAAATATATTCTAAACTTAAAAGGAAGATTTTTAATATACGATTTAAAATCAATTCCTAATCATAAAAAGTAAATGGAAAAAGTAGTTATGTTTAGATTAAGGAAAATTAAACAAAAATCTATCTATATATATAAAGGAGAATGATTCAAAGTTAGTAACTCGCAAGATCGCGACACATGTCGAGGTAATTCATTAGATTTTGACACGTGCACAAAAATATTATCAATTAGATTTTGACACATAATATGAACAATAAAGGAAAAAAATATAATATAGACTTAATTCTAAAAGTAAAGTGAGTACAAAAAAAAAGAAAATAAAAGTTGCTTTTAGATTAAATTAATTTTTCTTAAAGTATTTTTTATTTAACAATAAAGAAAAAAAATATAATCTAAACTTAATCCTAAAAGTAAAGTTAGCAAGAAAAAAGAAAAATAAAAGTTGCTTTTAGATTAAGGAAATTTATCTTAAAGTTTTTTTAAAGTGGAAAAAAAAATTCATGTTTATAATAAAGTAATTAGACAATAGATTGACATCCTAAAAAGTAAAATATACAAAGAAAAACTAAACCAACAAATATTCTAAAAGCTAAAGTTAAAAAAAAAGAATAAAAGCTAAAGTTTTAAAAAAAGAGATACAAAATTTTCTATTTTAATTAAGAAAATAAAAAAAAGGAATACAATCCTATAAGGAAAAAGAATTTTAATTCATCACCTCTATATAACCAATTTGATAGTTTCTCAATTTTACAACAAAAAAACTTCTTTATATACACCCGCTACACATAAGCTACACCCGAGGTAATCTTCTCTGTAATCGAAATTATGATGTATGTCAAAATATATAAAAGAGAATGATTCAAAGTTAGTAGCTCGCAAGATCGCGACACATGTCGAGTTAATCCATTATATTTTGACACGTGTAAAAAAATTATCAATTAGATTTTGACACATAATATTAACAAGGGCAAATTGCTGTTTTTAAACCAAAATTTCGTTTTTTTGACAAAAATACACCGTCGTTTCAATCAAATGATGCGCTACATTTTTGGGGGTGGAAAATTACAGTTACCCCCTTATGACCAAACAAAAACCGCAAAACCGCTATTACCATTTTAACCTTCGCGACATGTCAGACTTCTGTAGAGGTCTGACAATTAGACTCTAATAGAGGTCTGATAGATTTCTTTTATCAGACTTCTCTCAGACGTATTCGATAAGTCTGATACAGATTAAAATAGTAAATTTAAATTTAAAAATTTTAAAAATATATATTTTTAAATACATTTTTCTACAATAATTAAATATAGACAATTTTGATGTATATAACTTAATATTTCATAAAATTGAATCAAATTAAACAAGGTTAGTTAATTATGCCTTTACCTCAATAAATATCANTATGCCTATACCTCAATAAATATCAGACTTCTCGAAGAAGTCTGGCTCTGATTTAATTAGTAAATTTAAATTTAAAAATTGTATAAAATTATTTTTAAAAAATTTCTTATACATAAATTAAATATAGACGAATTCGAAGTATTAAAATTAAATTTCATAAAATTGAATCAAATTAAAAACATGTAAGGCAAAGTAGGTTGTAAACCTCAAAACTTGCTTTGTAATGGAAACATTTACATATAGCTTTAGGGTTAGATTCATTGTTTACCAAATTTACATTTGAAATTTTAAATTTGCACATGTGTTGTAATGTGCATATATTTCACGAATTTGATGTTTCCTAGAAGTTATGTTTTAATATTGTCACTCATAAGTGCTAAATATTAGATTTAGGGTTACTCAGACTTATCGGAGAAGTCTGAGAGAATTGAGATTTCTCAGACTTCTCAGAGATTACCAGACTTCAATTTTAATCTGATTTTTTAAAAGTCAATTGCAAAACTACCTTCTCGTTGACCATATGGGTTTCATCAGACTTCTAAAGCAGTCTGAGTATACAACTCATATCTGAAAATCGACGATATGCAAAAATTGGTACCTATATCCGTTTAGAGTTTGTTTTCACCCTCGTCGAGCGCCCAGAATGTCTAATATCACCGAAATCCCGCAAGCCCTGTCGTGTTTTGCCATTTTTATGCCAAAATTTCCGATTTCGATACGTTTGAATAGAAAAATCAGTGGGAAAATGGGAGAAATCAGAGAGAGAATTTGCGAAAAGTGTTTACGAGCTCTATTCTTGAGCTTTAATGGCGGAAAAACGTGTTAGTTACTGCATTAACTCGTCGACGATGGTGGTTGTCGTGGTTTCTCAGACTTCTCAGAGAATCGGGGTTTCTCAGACTTCTCAGAGAAGCCTGAAACGTATTTAATTGGGTGGATTACTATAGTAACTTTTATTTCTAGTATTACTATTAGTTTGACCTACATTTATTTTTATTACTAGACTAACCTAATTTTTCCCATATTACCCAGCGTGCCCTTATAGCCTTTGATGAAAAAAAAGTAATTACAAAACTGCCATTACTATTCATTTGCCACGTAGGCAAAAGTTGATTGAACAAGTTTACCGTTCTTTGACGGTAGACTTGTTTGATGTTGGTCAACTCAAATTTTGGTCCGTAAATTTGTTTGATGGATGGTAGGTTTGTTTGAAAGTTGGTAGATTTATAAAATTTTGGTAGATTTATTTTGGTAGACTTATATTTACGATGCGGTAGATATATTTATTTTTGGTAGATATATTGTCAATGATGGTAGATTTGTTTATGAGTTGGTAGATTTTACGACCAATCCATTGACTGTAGACTTTTTTGGTAGATTTATCGACAATGGTGGTAGATTTATATTATAAAACGGTAGACTTATTTATTGTGGTGGTAGATTTAATCATAATGAATTATGTTTTTGTAACGGTAGATTTGTTGATTTGACGGTAGATTTGTATCGCCAACGGTAGATTTTTATTGCTTTGGTAGATTTATATATAATAGCGGTAGATTTAAAACAATGGCAAATCTTGGTTACTGCGATTTGTAACGGTGGTATATTTAATATTAGTGACGGTAGATTTAAAAATGTTTGGTAGATTTGTTTGTGATGGAGGTAGATATAAAAACGTTAGTCATCTCATTAACTATGGTGGTAGATTTAATATTAATGAAGGTAGATTTAAAATTATTTGGTAGGTTTATTTATAATGGCGGTAGATTTAGTAATTGTTTTGATATTTACTCAGATAACCTTCAGTTGGTAGATTTATTTGTAATGTTATGATAGACTTTTTTTTACGGTAGATTTATAAACATTGTTTGGTGGTACACATTTGACTTTTTCCAGAATGAAAATGACGTTTTTGCCCTACACTAAATCTCATATTTACGAAAGAACCAAACACCCAAATATGCTAAGTATGAGAATTTAGTAGTGTTTGATGGTAGATTTATTGTAATGATGGTAGATTTATTTTGTTAAATAATTTTTTATGGGGTTAACGTTTCATTTCATCTAGCGCATGGAGAGCCGCCTTTAGCCGTGTCGTTGCCTTGGCCGAAGACGTTGGCTCCGGGAAGCAGATCTGGTGGAAGACGGCGGTGGAGTGGTCGGGAACAACGCCGGAGAAGCACTCACAAATCACTGAATTCCGTTGGCGAAGGAAAGAGATTATGTGTTTGGTTTTGCTACACTTATTGTGTTTTTGGTTAAGGTTCCATGAAGAGTTGTTTACGTTTCTTTCAAACTATTGGTATTGCTAATGTTATGTATGAAAGTAGTATATTCAAATATTGTGATAATAAACACCATATAGAATTTGTAAGTTATAATTATATGTGGTTCATGTGTTTTTGTTTTAAATCTCACTAATTTTGGTTATACATACTAAACAAATATTAAACTAAATAAAGTTACTGATTTCGTCAAACACCTTTGAAAATCATCGTGGACTGTCTTATAAGAATCAATTCAAAAACAAATATACCATCATTTAGAATTCAATTATCATTTGTACAAATTCAAAATCAAATCAACCAAATCGAAATCTCCCATTAATTATACTCGTAGAAGAATACGTTGAATCAAAGACGGAAATGTCGCTGGAGACTCGGCCGCCGTCGTGAAACCCAGGAACCTGTCGGAGATAGCATCAATTTAACACTATCAATTGGAAATAGACCAAATGCCACAAGTCTGCCATAACGTTTTAAACAAGTCTACGAGAACATTGTAAACAAGTCTACCATAATGTTTTAACAAGTTTACCAGAACGTTAAACAAGTCTACCAGAACGTTTTAAACAAGTCTACCACTACGTATTAAACAAGTCTACCACTATTAGCGGAATTTTGTTGCCGGAATCAATGACCGTGAGGAACGCCGGAGTCGGAGTCGTTCTAATACAACATATAGTAAGTTTCAACTAACCTTACTCTTTTGTTGTATTATATTACGGAAATGCCATTATTTATATGGTTAGTTGAGTTTGGACATTTCCGTAATATAATACTTACTATATGGTTAGTTGAGTTTGGTAGAGTTATTGGAGGTTAATCTAGTAATATAAGCATATAGTAAGTTTAGGTGGATGAATTAACTCTATTTAATTTGAAAATTTAAATTTAAAAAATATTAAAATTTAGTTTTTAGAAATTTTTACTACATAAATTACACATACTCATTGTTGCTGTATATAAATTAAAAGTACATAAAATTTAATCAAATTGAATCATTGGAGATAATTTGGATCTAAACACAAGTTTGCGGTTTCTCAGACTTCTCCGAGAAGTCTGAATTGTATTTAATATAAAAATTTAAATTAAAAAAATAATTAATAAAATTTCCATACAAATTTTTGATACATAAATTAAACATAATCATTGTAGATGTATATAAATTCAAATTACATAAAAGTTAGTCAAAATGAGTGAGTATGAGATAAATTTGGATCTAAACACCATGTCGGTAAGAGTTTACGGTTTACAGGCTCAATATTTGTTGGATTAGGGTTCAAAGGACCTTTGAGTGTAATTAACTATAAAAGAGTGTGAGTATCGAGTTATATATTGCATTGTGCAAATAACAAATAAAACAAGAGTTTTGTCTATGTTCGACATATGAAGTTGGATATGCGTACGCCGCGTTTTTCACCAAGTACAAAATATGTTTTCCCCTGAACTTTGTGACTACGTTATTTTGTAGATGGTAATAACAAATCCCTCGCTTTGCCCAAGGAAGAACCTTTTCAATAGCATTCTTGATGGATGTGTGCCTATCTGAGACTATGACTAGAGGATATTGGTCTGAAATGCAGTCTCTAAGCTTTGTGAAAAACCACTCCCACGAGGCATCATTCTCAGAGTCTACAATGCCAAAAGCCAACGGAAATATTTGAAAATTGGCACCTTGTGAGGCCGCCACTAGCATAACACCTCCATACGGCCCCGTAAGATTCGTACCATCTACCACAATGACTCTTCTAAGATACTTAAATCCCTCTATGAGAAGCCTCTTCTAAGATACTTAAATCCCTCTCACCAACTTTTGAGTATGTAACAACGCTCTGTATGCGGTTGTGTAGCTCATCTTAATCCCATACTGCTTGTTCATTGATGCTAAGACATTTCCTCATTATCGCATTTACAGTAGCTAAGTCTGACAAGAGCATGTTTGTTGCTAAATGTCTTGTGGAAGGATGCAACTGGAAGCTTCGAGCGGCTGTCAAGAACGAACCAATCAAGTTTTGGGTGATGATCTATAATAGAGCCCACACATGTTCAACGCTGGACCGGAAGGCTAAGAAAAAACGTCATACTCCGCGTTATATTGGTTGGTTGTTTCTACAATGCTTTGGAATAATTAAGAAGATCACACCAAAGCATGTCTTAGTAACAATGAACAAGCAGTATGGGATTAAGATGAGCTACACAACCGCATACAGAGCGTTGTTACATGCTCAAAAGTTGGTGAGAGGATCAGCGGAAGTATGAGAGACTGCCTGCTTTATTGCATGGAATCGAGCAAACCAACCCGGGAACGCAGACTGCTCTAGAACTAGATGAGGAGAATAGATTTAAATATCTATTTCTAGCATTATGCGGACTTGCCGAAACAAGTAATAGATGCTTCTCATTCCTCCTTTTGGAGGCTTTAGTTTCTATTTCTAGTCTCTCCACTCCATATTGCTTGTTTTACTCAATAACGGTCTGTTCTTAGCATTTTGGCCATATATTACCGTTTTGGGTCTGAATTGGACCGTTTACTAGCCGAAATCCCGTTTTTCAATTTCTCATAGGGACTTTGAGGTTTCTTTAAAGAAATGAGTAAACAAGTAATGGATGCTTCTCATTACTCCTTTAGGAGGCTATAGTCCCTATTTCTAGTCTCTACGCTCCATATTGCTTGTTTTACTCACTAACGGTCTGTTCCTATCATTTCAGCCATATATTGCCGTTTTGGGTCTGAATTGGACCGTTTAGTAGCCGAAATCCTATTTTTCAAATTCTCATAGGGACTTTGAGGTTTCTGAAAAGAAATGAGTAAACAAGTAATGCATGCTTCTCATTCCTCCTTTTGGAGGCTCTAGTTCCTATTATAGTCTTTGCACTCCATATTGCTAGTTTTATTCAATAACGGTCCGTTCTTAGCATTTTGGCCATATATTGCCGTTTTGGGTCTGAATTGGACCGTTTACTAGCCGAAATCCCGTTTTTCAAATTCTCATAGGGACTTTGAGGTTTCTTCAAAGAAATGAGTAAACAAGTAATGGATGCTTCTCATTACTCCTTTAGGAGGCTCTAGTTCCTATTTCTTGTCTCTGCACTCCATATTGCTTGTTTTACTCACTAACGGTCCGTTCTTAGCATTTTGGCCATATATTGCCGTTTACGGTCTGAATTGGATCGTTTACTAGCCGAAATCCCGTTTTTCAAATTCTCATAGGGACTTTGAGGTTTCTACAAAGAAATGAGTAAACAAGTAATGGATGCTTCTCATTACTCCTTTAGGAGGCTCTAGTTCCTATTTCTTGTCTCTGCACTCCATATTGCTTGTTTTACTCACTAACGGTCCTTTCTTAGCATTTTGGCCATATATTGCCGTTTTGGGTCTGAATAGGACCATTTACTAGCCGAAATCCCATTTTTCAATTTCTCATAGGGACTTTGAGGTTTCTTTAAAGAAATGAGTAAACAAGTAATGGATGCTTCTCATTACTCCTTTAGGAGGCTCTAGTCCCTATGTTTAGTCTCTACAATCCATATTGCTTGTTTTACTCACTAACGGTCCGTTCCTAGCATTTCGGCCATATATTGCCGTTTTGGGTCTGAATTGGACCGTTTAGACACCAAAGCATGTCTTAGCATCAATGAACAAGTAGTATGGGATTAAGATGAGCTACACAACCGCATACAGAGCGTTGTTATATGCTCAAAAGTTGGTGAGATGATCAGCGGACAATGGCTATGAGAGACTGCCTGCTTTATTGCATGGAATCGAGCAAACCAACCTGGGAACGCAGACTGCTCTAAAACTAGATGAGGAGAATAGATTTAAATATCTATTTCTAGCATTTGGAGCTTCCATAGAGGGATTTAAGTATCTTAGAAGAGTCATTGTGGTAGATGGTACGCATCTTACGGGGCCGTATGGAGGTGTTATGCTAGTGGCGGCCTCACAAGACGCCAATTTTCAAATATTTCCGTTGGCTTTTGGCATTGTAGACTCTGAGAATGATGCCTCGTAAGAGTGGTTTTTCACAAAGCTTAGAGACTGCATTTCAGACCAATATCCTCTGGTCATAGTCTCAGATAGGCACACATCCATCAAGAATGCTATTGAAAAGGTTCTTCCTTGGGCAAAGCGAGAGATTTGTTATTACCATCTACAAAATAACGTAGTCACAAAGTTCAGGGGAAAACATCTTTTGTACTTGGTGAAAAACGCGGCGTACGCATATACGATTTACGATTTTAACCGATACATGGCCTCCTTACGAGCGGTAAATCCTGACCTTGCTAGATACTTGGAGGAGGCGGATCCGAGTCTATGGTCACGCATTCATTTCAATGGAGACATGTATAATCTGAAAATGCATTTTTCTTATCCGACTTCTTGTGCAGTCTGATTCGTCTTTATCAAACTTCTATTGCAATCTGATTTTTATCAGACTTCTATTGCAGTCTTGTTTTCACTTGCGTTAACCGCGTTCACTTTTTTTGAGAAAGGTACAACATAAAGACGAGCAACATTGCCGAAACTATAAACTCCGTAATCAAGAAGGCAAAAGGATATCCTATCTCTTTCCTTTTGGAGTTCATACAAGAGAAGCTAGGGACGTGGTTTTGTAAAAGGCGGCTAGATGCATTGAGTCTCACAACAAAATTTACCCAAGGAGTTGAATATTTGATGGCTATTCGTGAATATTATACGGACTTCATGACGGCAGAACGCGTTGATGGGTATCGATTCGTTGTTAAGGGAGGACATATGGATTGTGTGGTCGACTTGCACAACCGAACGTGTGAATGTGGTGTGTGGGATTACGAAAATATGCCTTGCTCACATGCAATCGGCGCTGCACCAGAACTTGAGCTACACCTATATACGCTGCCATGCCCATCATACGGTAGGGACTATCTGTTTCAGGCATACGCAATGAACATCCTTCCGAAGAACTGTACTATGAAAGCTCTTGACACCGTACATGTCCTTCCCCCGCATAATCCTCGTCCTCCTGGAAGACCTCAGAACTCGAGGTGGCAAACTTGGCTAGAAATTGCCAAGACAAAGGGCATAAAACCACGGAAGCTTCCCAAGCAATATACTTGTTCTAATTGCAAACAACCAGGCCACAAAAAACCAAATTGTGTAAGCTAAATCACCTTACACTCACCTGTTTTATAGTTGTTTCCATCTATCTACTGTATATGATAAGCTGCTGTCTTTTTCGGTGGAGACAGGTAACCAAACCTGAGAAGGATTAGATCTTGTAGAAGTCTGATGTAATGACGAATGCAATTTAGAAGTCTGATAGAGAAGTCTGAAGAAAGTCTGAGAGGAGTCTGTTGGTGTCTTTCCAGTACAATATTTCGTTTCCAAGTCGTTTTTTAAGTTGTCTAAGTCTAAGAACTTGTTGTGTAAATCGTTGGTTGTTGTTGTACGCTTAAACTTAATTTGTAGTACTTATGTGTTTGCTGCATCTCGTCAAGTCTAAATAAGTCTTAAGAAAATCACACCCTTTCTAAACTGCAATATAAGTCTAATAACAGAAATTCATTACAAAAGGTAGAAATAGAAGTCTGACACCAGACTTCTATAGAAGTCTTAAACCAATTACCCTAGAAATACCCTACCTATGCCCAACACGCTTTTGACATCACAATTGGCATGGCACAAAAAATTCCCGCAGAAAGTAAGCCAAAAGATGGATGAGTTTTTCTTACATCCACTACAAGAAAACCTGGATATTGCGACTACGACTTACGACTACGATTGTAGTCGTAAAGAAATAGCGACTACATAATGACCATATGGCGACTGATGCATTTCGTGAAAACGTGGGTAATGTGGTAGTGAAGAAGTGGGTAATGTAGAAGGAGGTAGATATGTGGATATGGTGAATGATACATTTCGTGAAAACGTGAGTTTTGATTACTATCATGAGGATGGTAGTTATCAAAATGTAGAAGAACCGGTACGCAATCATTCCAAAAAGTTCTATGACTTGTTAAAAGGAGCCAAATATCCATTATACGATGGTTGTCGTGAAGGTCACTCGCAGTTGTCCTTTGCTGCTGAGCTCATGCAACATAAGGCATATCATAATATGAGTGAGAGGTTAGTGGATTCGATGTGCGGAATGTTTAATAACTACTTACCAGAAGGAAACCATGCAACGGGTTCAAATTACGAGACGGAAAAATTGATGAACAATTTAGGCCTCCCATGTCATGCAATTGATGTTTGCGTTAACAATTGTATGATCTTCTGGAAAGAAGACGAAATGTTAGATAAGTGTCGGTTTTGTAATTCAGAAAGATGGATGCCAAACGAGCAACACCGTAGGACCAAGGTACCATATAGTCGTATGTGGTATATGCCTATTCCTGACATATTAAAGAGAATGTATCAGAGCGAGAAGACTGCAGCGGCAATGAGATGGCATGCCGAGCACCAGTCAAGTGAAGGAGAAATGAGTCATCCGTCTGATGCGACGGAGTGGAAAAATATTCAATATCTACATCCCCGGTTTGCCGAAGAACCCCGTAACGTTTATCTTGGGTTATGTACAGATGGGTTCAATCCATTTGGCATGTCAAACAATCATTCACTGTGGCCCGTGATTTTGACTCCATATAATTTACCCCTTGGTATGTGCATGAATACGGAGTACTTGTTTCTGATCATTATGAATTCTTGGCCAAATCATCCTCGAGGTAGTCTCGATATATTCCTTCGACCTCTTATTGAGGAGTTAAAAGAATTGTGGTCCACTGGAGTTGATGCGTACGATGTGTCATTGAACCAAAATTTTAATCTAAAAACAGTGTTGCTGTGGACGATAAGCGACTTTCCGGCGTATAGCATGTTATCAGGATGGAGCACCCATGGGAAATTGGCTTGTCCAATTTGCATGGAAGATACAAAGTCTTTTTATCTGCCGCATGGAAGAAAGACGTGTTGGTTCGATTGTCACCGAAGATTTCTTCCTCTTGATCATCCACTAAGGAAGAATAAAAAAGACTTTTTGAAGGGAAAAGACGCTAAGCAAGAGTATCCACCAGAGATTTTGATAGGTGAGCAAGTTTATAAATACTGTTTGCGTCGGGTAAAGCCACCGAAAACAAAGGATGTTGGTGGAAACGGTCACGAAAAGAAGAAGCCTGGATTTGGGAAGACACATAACTGGCATAAAGAAAGCATATTCTGGGAGCTGCCGTATTGGAAGGACCTCAATCTTCGTCATAATCTCGATCTGATGCATATAGAGAAGAATGTTTTTGACAACATCATGAATACTCTTATGCGTGTGAAGGGTAAATTAAAAGACACCATCCTGTCAAGATTGGATATAGCAGAATTCTGTTCTCGGCCACACTTACATATTGATGATGAGGGTAGAGCTCCTTTCCCCGCCTACTCATTGTCAGACGAAGCTAGAAGAAGCTTATTAGAATGTGTGAAACATTCGGTCAAATTCCCAGATGGTTATGCTGCAGACTTAGCTAGTTGTGCTGATATGGTGAATGAAAAATTTTCTGGGATGAAGAGTCATGACTGTCATGTTTTTATGGAGCGGTTACTTCCATTTATCCTCGGAGAACTAGTAGACCTGAACATCCACCGCGCGTTATCAGGTACTAATTATTTATAATTTTGTTTACATGCCACACGTAAATATGATTCTATTAATTTATACTAACCAACTGTAGTTTCAATATAAAAATTGTAGGGATCACAGTGTTTTTCCGTGACTTATGTTCCAGAACTTTGCAGAAAAGTCGCGTCCAAATTCTAAAACAAAACATAATTTTAATCATTTGCAATCTGGAAAAGATCTTCCCACCATCATTTTTTGACTTGATGGAACACCTGCCTATTCATCTCCCCTACGAAGCTGAAGTAGGAGGCCCTGTGCAATACATGTGGATGTACCCTTTTGAAAGGTTTTTCAAAAAGTTGAAAGGGAAAGCAGAAAACAAAAGATATGCACCAAGATCGATTGTTCAATCATATTTAAAAGAGGAGGTAGCTTATTTCACAGCGCATTATTTTCCCTCGAATATACAAACAAATTCAAGGTAAACACTACAATTAATATTGGACATTCACTTTGCCATTGCTAAACATGCTAGATATTCTAAATTTGTTCTCAATAATTACGCCAGATTAACAAGATTCAATGAAGGTGAAGTCCCCGAATACCATTTTCCTGGAGTTACTGATATATTTACACACGTGGGCCGTCCAAGTGGGGAAATGTATGAAATCTGGCTTTCAGGGAAAGACATTGAAATCGCACATGCATATGTCTTGCGAAATTGTGAATATTTTCAGACACTTGAGAGGTATATTTCGGCTAATCATTCCTTAATATTTCGGCTAATCATTCCTTAAGTGGTCTTGGTGTCATATATATATAAATATATATATATATATGTGTGTTGGTTTTACACAGTTTCTTTGAAGATTATATTTCTACGAAGTATCCAGAACTCTCCGAAAAAGAACTCGTGTCAAAAGAGCTCAGGAATATCATTTATGGGTGAAAGATTATGTATGTCTAAATAATATTTTTCACTATTTATATAATATATATGTTATGACCTATAGCTATATATATATTTGATATTGACTATCATTATGCAGGTTACTTACTTGAACGCCATAAAACCTTTTCCTATGTGGGTTCAAGAGATAGTTCATGGTCCTTTGGATAAGGCCAAAACCTGGCCCATCTATTTTACAAGAGGCTATTTGTTTCATACAAAAAATCACAGCGAGGGCCGAAAGACATGTAACTATGGCGTGTGTGCTAAAGGAGAGAATTATAGTGATGCATCTGATGAAGCTGATTTTCACGGGATCTTAACTGATATCATACAACTCGAGTATGAAGGGGTGGTTAATTTGAGAATCACACTGTTTAAGTGTACGTGGTACGATCCCGTTATCGGTAGAGGCACTCGAAGGAGCAACGCTGGCATTGTAGATGTTCGCTCATTGGGAAGATACAATAAATACGAACCATTTATTCTAGGTATGTACATTCATTTATCTATAAGAAGAGAATCATCTGTGGCTAAATGTTTGTCATACACAGCCTCTCAAGCGAATCAAGTTTCTTATATCCGATACCCGTACAAGAAGAGAAAGAATCATCCGTGGCTAAATGTTGTCAAAGTCAACCCGAGGGGAAATATATCATGTGAATATAGCAACAAGAAAATGATGACCCCGTAATGATAACTACAATTGAAGATCTTGAGGTCGACAATTTGGTACAAAGTGTTAACCCAATAAATCTCGATTGGGATGTCGGAGATGCAGAACGAGAAGATGAATTCAAAGCTCATTTATTGGATTCTGATGATGATATAGCTGAAGAAGAAGCTTGCTAATTTCCTTATATAAGTTTGTAACAAAATGCTACTAAATATATCAAAATCGTCATGATCTTATATAAGTATTTTTTTTAGTTTATTATGTTCTTATATAAGTTTTTTTTATTATGTTTTTTTCCTATATAAGTTTTTTTATTATCTTTTTTTCCTATATAAGTTTTTTCTATACTAATTTCCCCAAACATAAGTTTTTCCCCCAAAAAATTTAATTTTCCCCAAACATATTTTCCCCAAAAACTTTAAACATAATTTTTTTCCTAAATCGTTTAGACCATCTCCCCCAACACATAACCATAATTGCTCTCTCCCAATCGATCTCTCCCTCGCACAATCGCACAATCGAACCTCAGCCTGCCAAAATCGATCTCTCCCTAATTCAGAAACCCTAATCGATCTCTCCCAAAACCCTCGCACTCGATCTCTCCCAAAAACCCCATTCCAAACCGAAATTTCTCTGATGCCTGTAGGAGGAAGAGGGGGGGCCAAGGTTCGAGCTCCGATATAACAGAGAAGACCAACTACACACCAGCGCCGCCGCAACTATCATCCCGATACAACTTCACCCCAGCCCCACAGCAACTTCAAAGGAAGAAGAGCAAAGTATCTCCGGAGCAGAACTTCTCTCCGCCGCAAACCTCTTCATCGATGAAGTATTTCAAAGACTACCCTCCGCCGACCCAGTTGTTTCAGACGACGTTACCGCGGGAATCCCACAGCTCTCAAAGTCAACCGCTGATGACTCCGCTTCAAAGCTCCCAACCTCAAAACGGAGACTCCTCGACAACAGAGCAACTCGAATCCTGAAGCTGCGGTGTCTCCACGACGAAGCTCCCCTAGTCCTCCGCTGCAGAACTCTTCTGGTCACATCAATCACTTCTCCAACAGAGTGGAAAATGTCGAAGCATATAGAGATGACTCCGACGATGAGGTGAACGATGACACTGCCCAGTTTGACCCGGATCTCGAAGACAGCAGACTCGAATCCCTTAATGCTCTGCTAAGCGTCCCAAACCGGCACAAGATTAGGGGTATTACGACGCTTTCACCCATCGAACCTCAGCCTGCCAAAACTACATGGAGAGTTTCTCTTGTTCATTAGGTTTTTTGTTGCGGAAGTTGACTAATTTGTGTGAGTTATTATGTTCTTTGGTATTCTTATCCTCAAGACAAGACAAGTTGTGGATACAATGATCCTTGCTTTTATTGGTATGTATCTCTGCTTGTTGCTGATGGCTTATACGCGAGACAGAAAAATTCTGTGGCTGATATGTTTTGACCACAGAATTTCTAGCTGGCTGATATTTTTTGACCTGAATGAGTATATACTATGTCTGTGGCAAGATGAAGAAAAACAATCTGCTAGTTTTACTTAAACGTATTTCACTTTGATATACATGACAAGTGTGATTAGGTTAGTGTTTTCTTGTTAGGTTAGTATCTGTGATGATTCTCTTGTTAGGTTAGTAATGTTTGCTTATCTGTGATGATGATGAGATTGTGTAACTTGTGTTTTTTTATCACTAACTTTATTGATTTTCATTTCTATGTCTAGTTTTGGTCGTGACTCCTCAAAGCTCACAAGGAAGATCACAAGGATCTTCCCTAGCAAGTTCAATGAACCATATTACACATGGTTTTGTGTGCCTCGCGATAGACAGGAAAGATATTTCCTTGAATTCGCGTTAAGTAGTTCTCTGATCTCGTATCTTGCATTATTTTCTTTATATAATGTACTTTACTAACACATGTTGCTTATTATTCTATTGTAGAAAACACATCATTGGGATCTTGTTTTCTCAGGGCTAGTTCAACAACATTTTGAAAGCATTTGTCAAACCAGAATGAAGAATATGGTCAGCACCTGTAGGAGAACTCGAGTGAGACCAAAGTGGATCAATTCAACTCTGTGGACAGTAATGTGCACATACTGGGACACATCAGAAGCTCAGAAGAGGAGTCAGACCGCATCACAAGCTCGAAAATCTGACCGGAAAGGCCTGGGCGAGCACAAGCACTTCACAGGCCAAAAGGCATATGCTCAAGTCCAACAGAAAATGGTAAGTTGACTTTCAATATCTAATGCTTATGTTTGTGAGGTTATTCTTTAAGTTTCAAGTTTATTTCATAATTTTCTTAATGTTTCAGGAAGTGGAATTAGGGAGGCCAGTTAGTGTTGGTGAGGTTTTTATCAGAATTCACACAAGACCGTATGGTACGTTAGTTGATCGGAAGGCAGCAAAGGTTGCGAAAACCTATGAGCAGAATGTGAAAGCTAAGCTCTATGAGTTTCAGTCTGAAGATTGTAATCGAGAGCTTACCACAGAGGAGGATAACGAGATATTTCTTCACGTGAAACATTTCATGCTCTGTTTTCTTTACTTGTGATATATTTCCCATATATGTTAACCTTCAGTTTTTTTTTTTACTTTTGCAGTCAACAGAAAAAGATTCAAGAGGAACACCATATGTAGTAGGAAGTTTCGCCAATGCTCTTGTGACTGGAAAGCAGAAGCACGCTGCAAGTTCTTCTTCCTTTCAATCGTTTCAAGATCAACTTATGGCAACTCAGAAACTGCTAGAAGAACAAGCCGCCAAGAACGCTCGACTAGAGGCTGATCAACAAACCAAGTTTCAGCAGTTTTCGATGATGGAAAAGTTCCTCAGACTCAATCCAAGGTATGTTGACTTCTTGTCTCATGAAGCTGCTGCTACACCTACTGATCAAGCAACAACAGAGGCGTTTGGTACCTCTGATCCTTAGGTTGTTTTCTATTTGGTACCCTTAGGTTTTTTGCAACATGAACTTGTTAAATGTTGGTTTTTGTCAAAACTCCTTTAAGTATAGGAGTTTTCTTTTGTAAATGTACTTCAACATTATGTATTGTAAATGTTTAAGCTTAATAAGTACTTCTAATTTGTTTTTCGTTTACAAACAAATTCATTTACACAAACAGGATTTCAAATCAAACGAATTAGCATTGAAACAATTACCCATTCTGATTTTATATTTACAAACGTAGTCGCAAATTGGTCGTAAAAATTTCAAAAAAACAGTCGGTATTTTGTCGCGCAATGGTCGTGAAAATTTTAACATTTCGCATACTTTAACACAGTTTCGTCGTTAAATCTTTAATTATATCGTCAGTAAATAGTCATAACTTTTACCGACTAAATTACGTATGTGTATTTTACTACTATATTACGGCTAAAGTACGTCTAAATACTTTACGACTTTCTTACGACGAATTTATGACTACACTTATCAGTCGTTATGTGACCGTAAATTAGTCGTAAAATTACGACTATTTAACGACTATATGTTTTTACGACGAGAAATTTCCTACAATTACATTTAGTCGCAAAGTAGTCGTAAAAATGGAGTTTACGACTACTTTGCGAATGCTATTGTAGTCGCAATAACCAGGTTTTCTTGTAGTGATCTACAAAAGATAAATATATGCAAGAATCCATTGTTCTCGGGAATCCAAAAGTTAAAGAGGAACTCTACTTCACCTGTTCGTAGACGTCTAGCAATTTATTCTCGGTGTCGGTACGAGCCTCTTCACCTGTTCGGCAGAGCTTAGTTAATATCTCATACGCAAGCTTGTCTCTGCAAGTCTTCATGTTCTTATCACACAGTCACTTCGGAAACACCATCCCAAGAGAATGGAACTCAATGAACTTCAAACAAAACACCCCACAATCACCTTACGATCGTGTCTGGATGTTTCGGGGAGTTCCGGGCTCCTTACGATCGTGTAGGTGTATCACTCAAGGGGATAATTCCAACTTTCATCTATTGGGGCCAAACAATGCATCACGTAGGGAAAGATCTCACATATAGGTGCCACTGCCGCTCCTACCACCTCATCGGTTTTTCGTCCAATGATGCTATCCCATATGGTTACATGCCTATCCGGGATAGAAATCATAATAGCTATCCAATGATTTCCCCCAACGTGCAAGGCAGTGTAGATGTAATCAATTTCCAGCCCCCAAGTCTTGTTTGATTTCAGGAATAAGGGTAGTTCACCAGTATGGCAATCCCATACACCAGGTGGCAGCCTCCTTGCTGTGGGCATCACATTTTCTCCTTTGCCGCTCTTAACAAAATCATCATAATGTTTCTTCCACAAATTACCCAGCAGTGTATCAATGAAGGTCAACCTCTCGGACCAGAACCATTCTGGTTGTTCGTGTTATGATATGCTCAATTTAATACCCTAACAGTACTAAAGCAGTAGTTGTAGTCTAGCTAGGGGTCGAACACAAGGATCCACAGAAATCACTCAATAAATTATAGTATCAGGTTAAGCTAAGCAATTCAGGTTTAGCAGAAAACAGAAAACAGTAAACGAGATTGTAATTCAATGGGAAAAAGATAGGTTCAGGGATATTTCTCAGGAAATCAATGAATGCAAATAAACTAACTAATCAGGGTTCATGTTAAGCACGGTTCTAGAACTCAAATCACTAAAGTATAATTAACCAACTGTCATTGCGAAAACTATCTAAATCTAAACTTCAAAATCCCAAATTTCTTTGCAAATCCCTAAGAATAAATCAGCTTTAATTTCAGGTTTGATTTGTTCAAAAATCAATTAAACTAAATTTCTTTGCGAATAATCAATTTGCTCACCTAGGTTCTACCAGGTAATTAATCGCACTGTCGTGCCTAATCAATTATCCTAAGGTCTAAGTTCCAGGTGATCAATCTAGAATTAGCTTTGAGAACAACCTAAGGTGAAGAACTAATTCAGATTATGAACCCTAAATAACTAATCAACCTAACATTCAATGAAATCCCTAATGAGAATCCCCAAACCTAACAAGAGATCTACTCAGACATGAAGATTAAATTAATAAACATGTTTGAATAAATACTCTATATAAAATCAGAAAGATAAAGAAGGTTTGAGATCTGATCTCGGACGAAGGGAAATCTGACTTGTATCTCTCACCAAAATCTCTCTTAAACTCAAGCAAAATAAAGTTTAGCCTAAACAAGTGGCTGTAAAACTCCTATTTATAACCTAAATCACGTTTTGGACCTTCTTGCAAATATTAAAGTCTTCTGGGCACTTTTGTAATTCTTCAAGTCTTGGAAAGACTCGCGGGTTGTGTCTGCTACGCTGGGTATCGATCGATACCAGGGGGTATCGATCGATACTGGCCGTGAAAATCAGGTACTCAGCAACACAACTTCAGCTTCTGCTCCAAAGTGCTCCAATAAACTCCAGTAAATCCAATAATGCTCCAAACGTGCTAAGACCTGTAAAAGACTACAAAACACTAGAAAGACTCTATAAAAAGGACTTATATCATGGTCTAAATAGGGTAAAAACCATGATATATCAACTCCCCCAGACTTAGCCTTTGCTTGCCCTCAAGCAAATAAAAGACTAAACAGATGCCCTCAAGCAAATAAAAGACTAAACAGAGAAAGAGGTTTGAAAACGTAGAGACTCACTTGTTCCTGAACCATCGAAATGACCTTCCTTCCAAGTACCTAAATGTTACCTGATCAGCTTTTGATCTAACCAACATGTACTTCTCCGTAGACATTCGCAGCTTTTCCAGACTCCATCCATTATCTCACAGCATTGTTCAAGTAAAGCCCTCATCGCCAGTTTCATCTCTGCAGCTAATATTCAAGAACCTTCTAGACTCTTTACCAGACAATATCATGACAAATGAAACACCCTTTTCACACTTTTTGTATCAATTTCTCTCCCCCAGACTTATTTCTTATTATGTTCTTATTTATTTATTTTTTTTTTTATTTTTAGCTTAGCATATACACATCAAGGTATGAGACGCGAGTATTGATGGTGTTTGCCACCAAATCCCCGGTTCTTCCCTATCTATGTATCAAAGGATGTAGGCGAATAATGTCATCATAGGAAAATCCTAGCCTCGCTTCCAATCCTTTGTGTGATCATCCCCTCTTAAGTAGAATAATGGGATCGCTGGAAATTTTCCTAACCCTCTACTTAGAAGAAAATCATTTCAATCTTTTATGCTCTTATCTATCAACTTATAATCAGGGGAGAGAGATACTATAACTAAACACATGGGTTTCTTTATCAGATACGAATGATGAATCAAGCTCTATGAAAACTAACCACATTGATGAAGTGCATAAATTTGGCTCAGGCTTCAGAAGAACTCTGCTGGAGACATGGATGTTTTCTTGTCAAGTGGTCAGTCTTTGGATTTTTCATTAGTCGATCTAGAACTGATCCTGTAATACTGTGCACTCAAAAACAAAATTAAATCAATAGGTTCAAGCACATGATCATAATCTCCAACTAATTTTGACTCAATAAAACAGTTTTGACTCGATCAAACAACTGACTCTAAGAAAAACGAAAACAATGTCAGCAGACACCTCCCCCAGACTTGAACAACACTGTCACCAGTGTTATCTAGCCTAGAGTCAGTAAAAGAAGACAAAATGATAGAAGAAACGAAGAGAAACAAGAAGTTACCTTGCTGGAACGTCAAGTATCGATCGACACACAGCCTGGGTATCGATCGATACCAGGCTTAAATTGACTTGACGAACCGTATTTTCGCGATCGGTGTCGATCGATACCACTGGGGTATCGATCGATGCTTAGGCGATTTCGAGTTGCTCCTTCTTCATCCTGACACAGACTCAAAACAAACGAAAATAAAAACCAAAAATGACTCAAGGACAGACTCACCAGTGGGTTGCCTCCCACCAAGCGCTCGATTAACGTCAATAGCTTGACTGTAACGCCCTTCAGGCTGGATAAGAGTGAGAGCTTGCACCAAAACAGGCTCCACAACTTGACATTGCTATCTTCAGCGTTCTGCTCAGCATGCTGTCCACAAACTCATGTCCTTTCTCTTTCAGCTCAGAAGTAAGAAGGACTCTAGCCTTGGAGAATGGCTTCGATTTTCCTTTGCACTTGACCTTATACTCGATCGAATTCCCATCGCACTTCTGAGGGATCAAAGTGACATGGGGATCCTCGATCTTGTTGCTCTTGGCCTTCTTCTTTGTTGCCTTAGTCTTTTTGACAACTTCCTTGGGGATGCTGGTTGGTTCAGCTGAGATCTCTGCGACAGTAGGCTCATCAGGAGGTTCTTCCGAAATTTCAATTGCTAGCGACTCTCATGTGGTAACCTTGATGCTAGAGACATGCGTGGGAGCAACTCTAGGGGGAATGGTGTCATAGTAGACATCTCTGTCAATGTAAGAGAAAGAGAGTCTCTTGTTAGGCATGTCTATGATCGCGCCAGCAGTAGCCATGAACGGTCGCCCCAGGAGCAGAGAAATCTCAGATCCTTTGCTCATCTCCAAAACCTGAAAATCGGTGGGGACCAGACAATTCCCTAACTGAATAGGCAGAGCATGGATAGTACCGTATGGAGGTGAGGTGGAAGAGTTTGCAAACGTCAGAAGCAAGGTAGGGGGTCTTATATCAGCCTTCAAACGTTCAGCAATTTCCCTTGACATCACATTGACGCTAGACCCTGAGTCAACGAGAGACTCTTTGAACTTGACTCCAGAGATAGAGCATGGTACTGCTAATTTCCCTGGGTCTTCCCTCTTTGTCAATTGCCACAGCTGTAGTGACTTGGGAACTGTTTCCCTGATCCACTCACGAGTTTTCTCAGTTTATGGCCCTTTCTGCGAGGGGTATCGATCGATACCAGGCTGGGTATCGATCGATACTCTGCGATTTGAATCGTTCCCGGCAGATACCTCTTCCTCAGAAAGAAGCTTCTTAGGAATTTTGTTGAGCAGCATCGCACTGTACTCAGATGTGATCAACATGAAAACTTCCTCGATGCTCACGTTGCTAGAGACCACCTTCTTCACATATCCCCTGAAAGCTGGACATGTCTTGATAGCTTCAACAAAAGGGAGCTCCACAACCAACTTATCTAGCATGGCCTTGCATCTGGCATCTTCCCATTCCTTCCTTGTCAGCTTAGGAAGTATATGAAAAGGTGCCTTGGGTGTATACACTCGTTCTGCAACTACCTTAGGCGCCACAGTCGAAGTCTCAGTTATCTCCTCTGAAATCGCCTTGGTATCGACCGATACCAGTGGGGTATCGATCGATACACGAGTTTTTGAAGTATCCCGTTTCAGAATTGTAACCGGCATCGATCGACACTTGGGGGTATCGATCGATGCCCTGGCGATTTCAGGATGCTCAACGAAGTTTCCTGCACTCGAGATGATGGCATTGATGTGTGCTCTTGGATTCTTAGTTTTCCCCGGAAGAAAACCTTCCTGCCTCTTTATAGCTGCTGCTGTCTGAGCCACTTGGGTTTCCAGCTTCTTATGGGAAAGGTTTATGGCCTCGATTTTCCCATTCAGATCAGAGTACAGATGGTCAAGCTTCCCATTGAAATCCACTTGTAGCTTCTGCTGTCCCGGAAGAATCTGTTCCATCATAGATTTCATCTCGTTATCTGCGGATTTGGGAGGGATGGGCTGGTACGAAGAGTTCCCGTAATTGCGATTGTTGTTGCTGAAGTTACGGTTGTTGTTGTATCCAAATTATTGACCCTGAAATCCAGAACCACCAACGTAGTTAACATCCACTTCTTCTTCTTCCACATTCGCTACTTCATCAGCAAAGTGCACAAATCTCTTCGACTTTCCAACCAGGAAATCCAGCTTGGCATGCATGTCAGCAATCTGCGATCCTTCTGTTCCTCCAGCTTGCTTTTTCCTTTCGAAATCAGCATTCTTGGTGCTATTACTAGACGCCAAGTTCTCGATCAGCACAACCGCATCATCAGGATACCTGGTGAAGAAGTTTCCATTGCTTGCAGAGTCCATTGCCATTTGGTATCTTCAGTCAACCTCTCTGTAGAACGTGCCCAGCAGCTGTACTTGAGTGAACCCATGGTGTGGACAGTCTCTCTGATAGGACTTGAAACGAACCCATGAAGCCTTGTATGCTTCTGTCGGACCTTGAGCAAACTGGGAGATCTTGTTCCTGAGCTCCTCGGATCTTGCATCATCATAGAAGTTAACCAGAAACGCGTTCTTCGTCTCATCCCATGTAGTAAGTGAATCAGGAGCTAGCTGCTTCAGCCAATAAGCAGCATCCCCGCCAAGAGAGTACGGGAAGAGTTTGCAGAAAAGGAACTCATTGGGCACTCCATTGTACTTCATGCAAGTGACCAAGTCCTCGAACCTTTCGATGTGATCCATGGGATGCTCATGAGGTAGACCATGGAATGGGTTCTGACTTACGAGAGTATAATATGCAGGCTTCAGCTCGAAGTCATTCCTCTGAAAAGTCGGTATGCGAATCGCAGCTCGATTGGCAAAGAACTGATCAGGCCTGTTATGCTCGCCAAGTGTTCTAGCTCGATCACCTGCAGCATTCCCAGCGTTGGCGCGCCCAGCTGGCGCGACAATCTCAACAACAGCAGCAGGGACAATGATGTTTCCAGCCTCATCAAGTCGCTGCCCTCCTTCATTGCACACATGACCCTGTTGGTCTCTCAAGACACCAGCTTCATCAGCTCTTAAAACCACAGGGTTGTTCATCCTTGATGTCTGCTTTGTCTTTCTGTTTGTGCGTTCTAAACGTGCTAGTTCCTCTAACGAAAGATTGACCAGCTGAGTGCTCTTGTTTCTTCTGGTTTCACGAACAGGCATGCACCTGAAACACTAAGATCAAGAACGTTAGTAACCAAAGTCACGATGAGTATCGACCGATACTGATGGTATCGATCGATATCAACAAGAAAAATCGCCTCGGTATCGACCGATACTAGGTAGTATCGATCGATACTGGCGGGCTTAGTCGAAACTCGACAGCTACAATCTAATGGTGAAATTGAATCCCCGGCAACGGCGCCAAAATTGATATGCTCAATTTAATACCCTAACAGTACTAAAGCAGTAGTTGTAGTCTAGCTAGGGGTCGAACACAAGGATCCACAGAAATCACTCAATAAATTATAGTATCAGGCTAAGCTAAGCAATTCTGGTTTAGCCGAAAACAGTAAACGAGATTGTAATTCAATGGGAAAAAGATAGGTTCAGGAATATTTCTCAGGAAATCAATGAATGCAAATAAACTAACTAATCAGGGTTCAGGTTAAGCACGGTTGTAGAACTCAAATCACTAAAGTATAATTAACCAACTGTCGTTGCGAAAACTATCTAAATCTAAACTTCAAAATCCCAAATTTCTTTACAAATCCCTAAGAATAAATCAGCTTTAATTTCAGGTTTGATTTGTTCACAAATCAATTAAACCAAATTTCTTTGCGAATAATCAATTTGCTCACCTAGGTTCTATCAGGTAATTAATCGCACTGTCGTGCCTAATCAATTATCCTAAGGTCTAAGTTCCAGGTGATCAATCTAGAATTAGCTTTGAGAACAACCTAAGGTGAAAAACTAATTCAGATTATGAACCCTAAATAACTAATCAACCTAACATTCAATGAAATCCCTAATGAGAATCCCCAAACCTAACAAGAGATCTACTCAGACATGAAGATTAAATTCATAAACATGTTTGAATAAATACTCTATATAAAATCAGAAAGATAAACAAGGTTTTAGATCTGATCACGGACGAAGGGAAATCAGACTTGTATCTCTCACCAAAATCTCTCTTAAACTCAAGCAAAATAAAGCATAGCCTAAACAAGTGGCTGTTAAACTCCTATTTATAACCTAAATCACGTTTTGGACCTTCTTGCAAATATTAAAGTCTTCTGGGCACTTTTGTAATTCTTCAAGTCTTGGAAAGACTCGCGGGTTGTGTCTGCTACGCTGGGTATCGATCGATACCAGGGGGTATCGATCGATACTGGCCGTGAAAATCAGGTACTCAACAACACAACTTCAGCTTCTGCTCCAAAGTGCTCCAATAAACTCCAGTAAATCCAATAATGCTCCAAACGTGCTAAGACCTGTAAAAGACTCTAAAAGACTACAAAACACTAGAAAGACTCTATAAAAAGGACTTATATCATGGTCTAAATAGGGTAAAAACCATGATATATCATGTTATCAAAGCCTCATCAGATCAATCCCAACATCTATTTGCTGCATTCAGTCAACATTGTGCAAAAAAATGTCAGAATTAAACAGAAGATTAAAGAAACTCCAAAAGAGAGAACACCAATGTCAGACTGCAAAGCAAGTCTGAGAAAAGAAATTCTTTCACCAGACGTGAAAAGAAGTCTGACACCAGACCTCTAAAGAAGTCTGAAGGAAGTCTAAAAGAGATAACAACAATGTCAAACTGCAAATCAAGTCTGAGAACAGAAAATCATTAAACCCGACCAGATTATATACTAACCGTGTCATGCAGCAATTCGTGGGGGGGGGGTGCGCAGATCGTAATACCAAGATAGGGATGTGTTCGCCTCCCTCTTAGGATAACCCCTACAGAATATATTATTCGTGTTAGACATCGAGCAAATTATTCTAGAATATAGGTAGAGTGTGGCGACATACGGTAGTTTTTTGACGTGATCATTAAGTGTCTTCACTTCTATCATGGTTGCCGGAGCACAAGGATCATATGTCGGTGTGATCTGCACTTGGGTTGAGCTCTTTCTCTCCTTCTTATCCTGCTCTTTCTGTTTGAGTTCTTGAGCCTTCGCCTTTACATAAGCTTCAGCAGCTGCCTGCTTAGTGTCTTGTTTCAACATATATGCAGCATCGAAGTTTACGCCCGTGGCCGCTTTATCGACGATTAGAACACTCTGTTCGCTGCCCACGACACTACTCTGCATTTACAAAATAAAAATAAACCACCTCCGTCAAATTGCAATAAAAGTCTAAGACAAATAATCTAACTCTATCCACGCCACCTACAGACTGCAATATTAATCCAAAACACAATCAGACTTCTTTAGAAGTCTGACAGATATTAAAATAACACCAAAATCAGACCTAAATCTCACTCTAATACCAGATAACCATGTTCACATCAAACACAACAACAAAGCGAAATAACTAGTTTTTAGTTGCACATAGGTTCAGGTTTTTACAAACAACTATCACACTTATACTGCATATATTAAGCAACGGCTTTGTCCTTAAGCCTTCGACTACTTCTCCTTTCTAGAACATTTTTTGGTAGAGGGTTTGGGACACTAACCCCAACATCCACCACAGTCTGAATCTTGGCCTCAGACGGTTGGGCAGGGTTGTCTACCACTGAAGCTTCTTTTTCAGGTCCTTTTTGGTCTGCAGCTTCAACAACCGCGACAGGCTTAGGAGGCTTCACAACAATTTTTTGGGTGTAATATTCTTCCCCGCCCCAGCCTCACCACCATCATCAACCTTACCACCATCATCAGACTTCTTCTCAACACCACCATCAGACTTCTTCTCATCATCAGACTTCTTCTCAACACCACCATCAGACTTCTTCTCAACACCACCATCAGACTTTTCAACACCAGATTTCCTCCTTTTTTCTCCCCTTAACACCCTAACTTCCTTCTCAAGTTCAATCATCTCTCATTCACCTGCTCAAAACCTTCTTTAACAAGACTAAAAAGTTCATTCATCTTCTCACCCACCGACTTGATCAAGTAAACAACCTCACCACCATCATCACCGCCTGATTTTGCTCGCTTCTTATCATCATCAACATCCCCACCATCATCATCAAAAACCTTCCTCTTAACACCCTTTCCCTTGGCCTTCTTCATACCACCCTCAGACTTAACCACCTCGGACTTAATAAGGGGCACCTCTTTCTTCACAATGGCTAACACACCTTCAGGCTTCCAGTGTTTAAAACTCCACCTCCAAGGGTGCTCAAACTCACCAAACATTGCTTTCACAATGTTCACAACTTTCTCATCATCCTCACCATCGTCCCACCGGGGGAACATGTCCTCAAATTCCCTGACGGCGAAGTTGTTGATGCGCGTCTGCAAGTACAAGTCAACGAGCAAAATGTATATTAGTATGTAAAAAAATAAATAAAATCTATTAGGCTGCATATCCAGTATGGTACAAAATTTCAGACTTCAAAAAAGGTCTGACTTCAATATTTCAGACTGAAAATTCAGTTTGGGAAAAATTCAGACTTCAAAATTAGTCTGATAACTTATCAGACTGAATTTGCAGTCTGACATAGAGCAATCAAAGGTGAATTTTAAGGAAAAAAGGTCAGTAAAATACCTGCTTGCGCAACTCTAAATCGACTTTCTTCCGATTCCTTGATCCTTTGTAAGCCAAGAGCGGTGGGGCTGGGTTATCTTGCAAGTGCATTCCATAAAGCGTAGCAATACCGGGACATGCCCAATATACCCAGACATTCAAGACCTCAGCAAAGCCCTCAACCTGATAGTTTTTGTCATCTTGGAGTTTTTGTTTGCCTCTGTTTTGACAGAGTCTACCAAGATTTTGAAGGCCACTCTTCCCCATGGGTATGCTTCTAACGCCCCTGGAGACAGCAGTAGCTTAGTCATGTCAGCCCTTGCGGAAACTGACCAGTGTTGAGCCTCAATGAAGCTCGTGTAGATGGCTAGGTAGCCCAACGAAATCCTATCTTGTCGTTCCCAGCCTCGACATCTGTTGCAAGCGTCCATTAACTGAAAATAATTTGGCCCTACCTCGAAATCCAGCCCAAGAAGCTTCCACATTGCTCTTATATCGGTTGTATACTCAACCTCCGGGTACTCCAGATTCTCAACATAGTCGCAATTGAGTCCGGTTATCTGTTGAAACTCATGGAGGGAAAACCTCACTGGTTGAAGGCCAAGAAAACACCAAAGCTCATGCTTCTGATCTACCTCTAGTTGCATAGTATGCATGTAGTGAACCATCCGTGAACACCATACGAAGTTCAGCTCATGCCACTTCACAAAAACCCCAAAGGCTGAGTTGCGAAGCTCTTCCCACTCATCATCATCCAGCGTTTCTTGGAGAGCGTCCAAGAGATCTCTCTTACTGTTGAAGTAGTGTTTGCTTTTGTCTGGTTGAGGCTCATACCCGATTGTGAACATACTTGGAGGGAATTCAAGTTCAATCATCATGTCTAAAACCTGCATCAACCATAACCAGACTCCATTAGCAGTCCGAAAACATAAAGTCATACGTCATATGCAGTCTGACTATTCAAATTCAGACTCTATTTGCAGTCTGACAAAATATAGTCAGACTCTATTTGCAGTCTGACGCAATCGGACGAATCCCAAAATTCCACAAAACACAATACAACTCAAACCCAAAGATCTAAACATTATTGCTCAATTTGAATCTTTTACCCTCTATGGAAGACTTGAAGGAGCGGTGAAAACGGCGAGGAGAGAGAAACCAGATCTGAAAATCAAAAAAGACAAGAGGTCAGCGCTGAGTTCTAGAAATCAGTATCGAGAAGGTGATGGTTTGCGGCGAAGAGAGGAGTAGAAGAATCTTACCGGCGAAGGCACATGAGACGATGTAAGCGACGAATTCCGGCAGCGACAACGAAGATGTCGGTTCAGTTTCTCCGAGAGAGAATCGGTGTTTTTTTTTTCTTCGGTAACTGTAAAAATGAGGGGATAAAAAAACCCTTTTATATGTGTCCTAAGCGGCGGTTACAAATAAAAAACAGTTTTACCACATAAAAATACCGCTTTCGCAATCTGATGTAAGAATTCTTAACGCAGTCTGATATCATACTCTTTTAGAAGTCTAATAGTTCTGAGATAATTGAGCGAGAAGTCTGGAAATTTTGGGCGGCAAAATTCTCGCCTTTTTCTGCGGTTTTTTCTAATATTTTTAATAGCCACTTATTTTTCAAATACTTCTACTGCCAGACTCGTTTTACAGTCTGAAATGGTGATATTTTTAGGACCAGACTTGTGAAAATTTTCAAAAGTTTAAGTTTTTCAGACTTCGAAAGAAGTCTAATAAATTCAGACTTCATAAACCGTCTGACATATTAAAGAAGGACACAGATAAATTAAACCGACTTCATAATCAAATATCTCGTTCAATGGAAAAAATACAAATTTTGGTTACAAATTGTCACATATTACACGAAACCAAAACAGATAAACATGATCAGGACGATAATAATAGCACCAGCGAACGTCAGACTCTTCAACTCGACGCCACCCATTATCTGGCCACATGGCTTCTCCGTCAACCGCTCCTTCAATTGAGCTATCTCTGCCTTCGTTACCTTGACGTCATCGAGCAACGTGGATAAATACTTCTCGCTTTGAGCATTAAAAACGAACATGCCATCAATTAGTTGACCATGTTGGTCAACATACATCTTTACATCTTTAAACTCCTCAGTCATAGCCTCATCCCACCACTTCATTATATGGTAACCACCATCCTACACAGCCACATTTATACAATCATATTAAGATCCCAAATTATAATAAGCAGGAAAAAAACAAACGAACCACATGACATATAGAGGCCATTACATCATAGTTACGACATCCGAAGAATCTTCTTCCCGGATTATCGGCAGTAGTGGATGTTCGCATGACGGGCTCCAGACCGCATAAGCATTTTTTTGGGGAATCCGTAGGATGATCCGGATCGACGTCGACCTGTTGAACATGAACTACTCGACGTTGGAAGGTGACTGAATCGCCCCATCCTGTGTACCAGAAAATAGTCGCAAAAATTAAAACAAGTCTAAAGCCAGACTTCTAATAAAGCTTAATTTAAAATCAAGTCGAAATTCAGACTTCTAAAAGAGCCTAATTTGGAAAAGTCTAATTTCATACTTCTTCTCAAGTCTAATTCGTACAAACTCAAATTTCAGACTTCTAACAGAGTCTAACTAAAAAAAAGTATAATTTCAGACTTCTAATCGAGTCTAATTCATATCATTTCAAGTATTAGACTTCGTATCGAGTCTAATTCACTTTCAGACTTCTAATATAGTAATTTTCAAATAGATTTAAAACGAAATTAATTAGATCTAGGCAAAGAACCCATCTAATTGTTTAGATCTAGGCAAAGAACATGGAAAATGGTCTTATTTCGTATAGATCTAAAAAAATTTGCAGAAAAAGTAGAGTAGAAGGCAAAAAATGAGAGGTAATTACCAGACTGAAGACGCTGACGACGGCGGTGGCGGTGGCGACGAGGGTTTCCGGAGAGATGTTTGAGAGAGTTTAGAGAGAGAGAGATTCTTCATGTTTTAGCGAGAGAGTCGATAATGACTTTTACAGATTAGGGTTGGTAACTTTAGTTTATATATGGGGTAAAATCACAAGTAGGGTAATTTATTTCAGGTTAATTCACAGGTTTCCATCAAGAAGTCTGATAAACCATGGACATGATCAGACTGAAATGGCAGTCTGATAAACCCTAAACTTGATAATTACTACTTAAATACCATCATATTATATAGAAAACTTATAACAAACATCAAACTCGTTTAACTTAGTCACAAACTAACCAGTATATGTAAAAAAAAATTATGAATTAAAAAAATTGAAACTCTCAATCT
>PKML01043618.1:277794-290808 GCA_002933935.1 Eutrema yunnanense | reverse complement strand
GTTGCGAGAATTATCTAAGCCTAAATCCTAGAATTCCAAATCTCTTTGCGAATCCTAAAGTCTAAACCAGCTTTTAGTTCAAGTTTGATTTGTTCACAAAACAACTAAACCAAATCTCTTTGTGAATAGTTATTTTGCTCACCCTAGGTTCTATCAGGTTTCTCAATTGCACTCTCGTGCCAAATTAATTAACCTAAGATCTAAGTTCTAGGTGATCAATCCAGAATTAGCTTTGAAAACAACCTATGGTGAAGAACCAATTCAGATTATGAACCCTAACAACTAATCAACCTAGCATTCAAAGAAATCCCTAATGAAAACCCTAAACCTAACAAGAGATCTACTCAGACATGGAAATTGAAGCAATAAACATGACTGAATAAATACTCAAATAAATAATCTAAAAGAGTAACAAGAGGGTTCGAAATCTTCTCTCGGACGAACAGAGTTTCAGACTTGTCTCCCTTCAAAAGCTCTCTCACAAAACCAAAATAAAATAAAGCATAGCCATCAAAGTGGCTGTAAAATCCTAATAAATAACCTAAGTCACGTTTTGGGGCGTCTTGTAAATAATAAAGTCTTTTGGGCAATTTTGCAATTCTTCAACTCTTGGAAAAGTTGCGGCTCGTGTCTGCTTCAGTGAGTATCGACCGATACTAGTCAGTATCGATCGATACTGAGGCTTCAAATCGGGTACTCAGCTACACAAACTTCTGCTTTGCTCCAAAATGCTCCAATATCTCCAATTATGCTCCAAACGTGCTAAAACTTGTAAAAGACTCTAAAACGCTACAAAATAGTAGAAATACTCTATAAAACGGACTTATATCATGGCTTAAAAGGGGTAAAAACCATGATATATCAACTCTCCCAGACTTAGCCTTTGCTTGCCCTCAAGCAAAACAGAAAACTAAACCAGAGAAAGAGGTTTGAAAACATAGAGACTCACCTGTTCATGAAACATTGCAATGACCATTTTCCTTAGTGTTCCACATTGATAGAGGATAATTGTGTGTATCCAAATCAATTACCCAAACACTACATCATTGAGTATTTAAGGATCGAACCAAAGAGGTTAAGATTGAAGCACTAAGAATACATGAAACTTCCTAAGTTAGAGCAATTGTTTTTGGGTTTTTATGTTTTTAAACTAAAGAAAACAAATCCAAGAAGGAAAACAAAGATAGAAATGTGGATCATGAACTAAGCTATCAATGAGATGGGTAACAATCAAACAATGAATCATTTGGAAGCATTAAACACTATCCTAGAATATGGAATTCACAATTATGACTAATCCACTCTCGTGGCACTAATCACTTTGTTAATCACCAAATTAAGAACAACCCATCGTTTGTGATAAGATGATTAACAAGCATTAATCTCCAATCTCACTTAGTTCACTAATCACCCTAGACATCAACTCTCGTTGGCTAGATAAGAAAAGATCACAAAAGGTTTTGTTCAAGCATTTCATTTAAACTCGGGTTAGGAGAGAAATGCCTAAGTTCAAGACTCGAATGGATAAACCTAATCTAGCACTAACACCGTTTACTCGAATCTCTCCCTAATGCATGGGATGTGACCATAAATCCTAGGGTGTAGCTCTAGATTGGTTTGTCACGCCAACTAGAACTACCTAATCTAGGTGCAGTTCTAAACTTTGGTTTATCTTATCAAATCTAGCATTAAGAACCAACCTAAGTGAAAGATTTAATAAAGATCAACCTAAATCAACATCATCTAATCATCAAGACAATTAACTACTGATGCTAATACACACAATCAATACTAATCCTTAGGTCTAGAACACTTGAATAAGATTAATTCACTCTTATGACACTAATCTCTTTGTTAATCACTTAATCAATATCAAATTCCCATTTGTGATTAAAGGACTAACAAGCATTAAACTCAAGTTCTATTAACCAAAATACACCTTAGACATTCATTCTCATGAGCTAAGATATGTAAATCCCTTGTTTAGTTCATTGGGGAATTTCATCAAACACTTGGTGTGCATGAAATTCCCTTTGATCTAGATTAGCTTTCTCAAGCCTAATCTAGCACTAAGAACACTAAACAAGGAAGGAAAGCAAAGATCTAATACCTAAGTAACACAAATCAATCATCAAATCATCAAAATCAAGCATAATCCAAAATCCAACAAAAATGTCTAAGGCCTAAAAACATGAATAACAAAAGAGAAAAAGACATAAAGATAAAGAAATTGCATAAATAAAATATAGAGTTGAAGAAATCTTCTCTAAAGTGGCATTTGTGATGAAGATCCATCCAAAATCATAAGAGGAGTTTGGGTTAAAACCCAACTCTAGAAAAAGAAAGCTTAACCAAGAAAATAAGGTTTTTTGGGCTAAAATAGTGAAAGGGGGGGAACCGGGTCGACCCGGGACGAACATGGTACCGAACCGGTTTAAAATAGGTCAAATATGGTCTTGAGTAGCTCAATACCGAGGTCACAACTCGGTATTGCACATCGGTATTGGACCTGATTTTGTGCTGATAGTGGTGTTGTAGAGCCTTCGGTAAAACCACGATATCTCCTGGAATACATGTCCGAATGTCCTCAATCCACCTCCTGTAGACAGCTACCACACTTGGCTACATCTATTATGAAAACCGTTTGAGTTGATTCATATCGAAATACCTTCGTTTTGCCGGTTCTTTGGACGGTGTCATCTTCTCTCGGACAGACGGACATACCTTCAGTAAATCCGTCGTATCTCCCTATCCATAAGTTCAAATAACCCGACTCAAACTCCTGTGTAATTATGATTCACGCCTCTACAATTTCTATGAAGGAAGTTGAAGCTGAATCGGATTGTAATGTCCCCGTCTATCCACATCTTTGAGATACTTGGGACGAGCTCAGCTGGTTCGGGTGAGAGATGTCCAACACCGAGGTCACACATCGGTGTTGGACCTCGGTGCTAAGGTTTTTTTATTCTGGTCACTTCAAAGAGGCAATACCGATGTGTTACATTGGTGTATTTTTATGCTCAATTTAATACCCTAAATAGTACTAAAGCAGTTGCTGCAGTAAATCAGGGGTCGAACACAAGAACTCAGATATCACACAATAGATTGTATAGATCTGAAATAAGCTAAATCAGAAGATGTAATTGAAAACAAGGTTGCAAGTAAAAGTGTTGTAAATTCAGTTGGAGGCAGATAGGTTCAGGGTATTTCTCAGGAAATCAATGAATGCAGTCTAATGAACTAACAGGATTCAGATTAAGCGTTGTTCTAGAACTCAAATCACTAAAATATAATTAACCAACTCTCGTTGCGAAAACTATCTAAATATAAATCCTAGGTATTCCAAATCTCTTTGCGAATCCTAAAGTCTAAATCAGCTTTAATAACAAGTTTGATAAGTTCACAAATCAATTAAACCAAATCTCTTTGCGAATAATCGATTTGCTCGCCTAAGGTTCTATCAGGTAATTAATTGCACTCTCGTGCCTAATCAATTATCCTAAGATCTAAGTTCCAGGTGATCAATCTAGAATTAGCTTTGAGAACAACCTAAGCGAAGAACTAATTCAGATAATAAATCATAACAGAAAATCAACCTAGCATTCAAAGAAATCCCTATGAGAAAACCCCAAACCTAACAGGTGATCTACTCAGATATGGTAATTGAATCAATAAACATGGCTGAATAAATACTCAAATAGATAATAAGAAAGAGTAACAAGATGTTTGAGATCTGAATCTCGGACGAGGGGAAATTTAGACTTGTCTCTCTTCTCACCAAGATCTCTCTTAAAATCAGAACAAATAAAGCATAGCCTAAACAGATGGTTGAAAACCTAATTATATAGCCTAAACACGTTCTGGGGTTTTCTTGCAAATATCAAAGTCTTTTGGGCACTTTTGCAAATCTTTAAGTCTTGGAAAAAGTCGCGGCCCATGAATTCTCGATGAGTGTCGATCGATACCAGGGGGTATCAATCGATGCTTTCTGCTCAGATCGGACACTTAGTCATCAGACTTCAGTTTCGCTCCAGAATGCTCCAGTATCTCCAATAAAACCTCAAATGTGCTAAAACCTGCAAAAGACTCTAAAAGACTCCAAAATACTATAAAGACTCTATAAAAAGGACTTATATCATGGTCTAAACAGGGTAAAAACCATGATATATCATGTATTCCCCTGAGACTTCAATACCGATGTCACACATCGGTGTTGAATAAACTGCCTCGGCCAGACGGACATGTTTTCAGTAAAATGGTCATATCTTCCAAACCACAAGTCCAAATCCCTTGATTCCAATTCCAGTGGCTATATAACTCACTTCTCTACAGCTTTCATGAAGGTCATCCAAGCTGATTCATATCCGAGGGCCTCAGTCCAGCCACCTCTTTCCGGCATATTGGATGAGCTCTTCCTTCTCTTGATTCTCAACCACTCCAATTATCCCAAATGTCTCCAAAACATCTAGAAACACTCCAAATGAATGCAAAAACTCTCTAGGACCTAATGAAATATCTTAAACTCTAATAAAGACCAAAATGCTATAAAAACTATGCAAGACACATGCATGAGACACAAAACACCAAATAATATGCATGCTAAAAGATGTAAAATATGGGATTGTCACACATATCACCTAACCAGTTCCAAATCTAACCACCGTGTACTTCTCCGTAGACATTCGCAGCTTCCCAGACTACACACATTATTTCACAGCATTGTTCAATCAAGCTTTCCTCGCCAGTTTCATTGCTGTGATTAATACCAAGAACCTTCTAGATTCTTTCCCATACAATATCATGACAAGGAATCATCCAATTTCACACTTTTTGGTATTGTTTTCTCTCCCCCAGACTAATTTCTTATTATGTTCTCTTCTCTTTTTTTTTAGATCTGCATATACACATCAAGGTACGAGACGCGAGTATTGATGGTGTTTGCCACCTAATCCTCGGTTCTTCCCTCTCAATGTATCAAAGGGCGTAGGCGAATAATGGCATCACTGGAAATTTTCCTAACATCGCTTCCAATCCTTTGTGTGATCATTCCTCACCAAGTAGAATAATGGGATCGCTGGAAATTTTCCTAACCCTCTACTCAGAAGAAAATCATTTCATCTTTTATGCTCTTATTTATTAACTTATAACAGGGGAGAGAGATACAATTACTTTAAACACATGGGTTCCTTTGTCAGATATGAATGATGAATCAAGCTCTATGAATACTAACCACATCGATGAAGTGCAAAAATTTGGCTCAGGCTTTAAAGAAATTTGCTGGAAACATGAGTTTCTTCTAGTTAACTGGTCAGCCTTTGGATTTTTCATTAGTCGATCTAGAACTGATTCTGTAACAATGGTCACTTAGAAGCAAGGTCAGAACAAAAGATTCAAGAAAAATATCACAATCTCCAACAGGTTTTGACTCAATAAAACAAATTTTGACTCAAAACCGACTGACTCTAAGAAAACAAACACAATGTCAGCGACTACCTCCCACAGACTTGAATAACACTGTCCCCAGTGTTATCTAGCCTAAGGTTGGTGAAAGAAAGCTAATGAACAGAGTAGGATTGTGAAGAAAATAAAGAGTTACCGATCTGGAACAAGTGTATCGACCGACACACGGCCTGGTATCGATCGATACCAAGCTTAAGTCGATACAATGAACTCTTGTCATTCGCGTAGGGTATCGACCGATACCAACAGGGTATCGATCCATACTCTATTGATTCCGTGTTTGCTCCTTGTTTATCCTGACACAAAACACAAAACACAAAACACAAACGAAAAAGGAAAAGACTTTTATACAAACTCACTAGTGGGTTGCCTCCCACCAAACACTTGTTTAACGTCACGAGCTTGACTTTACGGGCGATCAGTCAAGATAAGAATGAGAGCTTGCAGCAAAACATGCTCCACAACTTGACATCTCCAGCTTCAGAGTTTTACTCAACATGCTCTCCATAACCTCCTTTCCTTTCTTTTTTAGCTCCGAAGTATGGCTTCGAGGTTCCTTTGCACCTCATCTTGTATTCAATCGAATCTCCTTCGCACTTATGAGGGGTTAAGGTCACATGTGTAGTACTCTCGACTCTTTTGTTCTTCTTCTCCTTCTTTGCATTAGTCTTTTTGATGACTTTCTCGGTGATGATAGGAGGACGATCTGAAACGTCTGTGACAGTTGGCTCATCATAAGGCTCGTCTAAAAGATCAACCATCAATGTCTCTCCTGTAACAACGGTGATGCAGGAGATATGTTTGGGAGCTCTTCCAGCAGGAATGGCTTTGTAGGAGACATGTTCGTCAATGTATGAGAACGAGATTCTCTTACTGGGTGTGTCCATAATTGCACCAGCCGTAGCCATGAACGGTCTTCCAAGTATCAAAGGCGTACTAGACCTTGCATGCATCTCTACAACCTGAAAATTGGTAGGAACCAGACAGTCTCCTACTTTAACCATCAAATCAGGGATTGTACCGTATGGAACCGATGTGGAAGAGTTCGTGAATGTGATAGATGTCTTGGGAGATCGAATATCAGCTCCTAATCTCTCTGCAATTGCCCTTGACATTACATTGACGCTAGCCCCCAAGTCAACGAGAGACTCTTTGAATTCAACTCCAGAGATAGAGCATGGAACTGAGAACATTCCTTGGTCTTCCCTCTTAGTCAACTGCCTCAGTGGTAGTGACTTGCTTCTTGCCTTGATAAAGAGTACTTCGATCTCTTCCAGAGTTTCTCTGCAATCTCGGAAGGGACTCAGCAGAGGGCGGTACTCTAGAGTTTCTTCAAAAGTCAGTGTGTGGGGAATCCTTCGTACCATCTTCTCAAAGCCAAGCAGCTGCTTTGGAGAAATGGGGTCTCTGAGGTGTCTGGGTGGCATAGGGTATGGCATCTTAGGCTTGTAAACTCTTTCCTCAATCACCTATGGTTTCTTCACAATCTCTGGTTCAGCCTACGAGGGGTGTCGACCGATAAAAGGTTGGTGTCGATCGACACAAGGCTCATGTGTCGTTTCTTTAGGTCGGTATTGATCGATACTCGCAGTGGTGTCGGTCGATACAGACGAATCAGGTTCGGAATCACCTTCCACTCAGATGATTGCATTGACGTATTCAAAATTTCCTGCACTTCGTAACGTGATTGCATTGACGTATTCGTTCTGTGAATGAGCCATCTTTCCCTTGAAAGCTGCTGCAGTCTGAGCTACTTGCGTTTCCAGCATCTTTTGATGAGTACTAAGGGCCTCGATCCTTCCACTCAGATCCTTGTACAAAGCATCTATCTTTCCATTGAGATCCACTGTGATCTGCAGCTGTCCTTGAACCAGCTGTTCAAACATAGATTCAATCTTGATATTCGGGAGCTTAGCAGGTATAGGCTGATAAGATGAATTTCCATAGTTCCTGGTATACCCACTGTTCTGAGATGGTTTCTGGCCAAACTGATTCGACCCTCCTTGCAGAGAGTTGTTGTTGAAGTTTCGGTTGTTGTAGAAATTGATTCCTCTGACCTTGAAAACCAGAACCACCAATGTAGTTAACATCCTCTACTTCATCCTCATTGAACACCTCAACATCTTCTGCAAAATGAACGGCCTTCGTTGTCTTGCCCACCAGAAGACTGTGCATAGAATCTAACTTAGCCTGAACATCAGCAATCTGCGATCCATCCATGTTCCCACTCTGCTTCTTTCGCTCAAAATCTGCATTCTTGGTGCTATTGCTATATGCCAAGTTATCAATAAGCATCATTAGGATACTTGGTATTGAAATTCCCATTGCTCGCAGCATCCAAATTCATCTGATACCTCCAATCAATTCCTCTGAAGAAGAAACCCATCAGCTAAACATCAGAGTACCCATGATGTGGACAATCTCTCTGATACGATCTAAATCTCGTCCAAGCAGCCTTTAACGCCTTAGTCGGGCCTTGAGAAAACTGGGAGATCTTGTTCCTCAGATCCTCAGATCGTGCATCATCATAGAAATTATTCAGGAAAGCAGTCTTGGTCTCCTCCCAGGTAGTCAGTGATCTAGGAGGCAACTGCTTCAGCCAGTAAGTCGCATCTCCACCTAGAGAGTAGGGAAAGAGCTTGTAGAAGAGGTAGTCATAGGATGTTCATTGGAAAGACCATGAAAAGGGTGCTGACCCACAAGAGTGTAGTATGCAGGTTTCAGCTCAAAGTCATTCCTCTGAAAAGCAGGAGGACGAATCGCTGATCGATTCGCATAAAATTGATCAGGCCAGTTGTACTCACCAATCGTTCTACCACGATTAACCATAACATTCCATGCATTCGCGTTCGCAGCGACATTCCCAGCGATAATCTCCTCGACAACAGGAGCAGGTGGAATGATGTTCCCCTCTCCATCCAATCGTTGCCCTCGCGCATTGCACAATTGACCCTCTTGGTCTCTGTAAGCACCAGCTTCATCTTGAACCAAAACCACTGGATTGTTGTTCATCTCTGCTGGCTTCTTTGCTCTTATGTTTGTGCGCTCCACAAATGCTAGCTGCTCCAATGACAGTTCAACTAGCTGAGTGCTCTTGTTCCTTCTGGTTTCACGAATAGACATACACCTGAAAACAAAAGTCAAGAACGTAAGTAACACGATAAAATGACGAGTATCGACCGACACTGTGTGGTGTCGATCGATATCAACAAAAAGATAACGACGAGTATCCACCGACACTAGATAGTATCGATCGATACCGACGAACTTAGTGATGTTCGTGTGTTTTACCCGCACCAATTAACCTAATGCGCACACTACCGCAATCATAACGGTATGTCGATGTAGCACTTTAGGATCGAATCCACAGGGAATAAAGATTACACATCAAAGATACGAGAAACAAACTAAGCTAGAGCAAAAACGTTTTATGTTTTGTACAAAGATGAAAATAAAGAAGAGAAGAAAGATATCAAAATGCAAGAAAGAAAATAAACGAAAGAAAATAAAAGAAAGAAAATAAAACACACAGAGAAAACGTTGGATCAATGCTTAAACTATCAAAGAGATGATTAACAATTAAACAATGAGTGATTCGGAAGCATTAAACGCTATCTTAGAACATGGAACACTAACATAAGACTAATCCACTCTCGTGGTATCAATCTCTTCAGCGATTACCCGATTAAGCTAAACTCTCGTTTGCAATCAATGATAATCGATGAGCATTCATCACAAGTCCATTTAGTTCACTAAACACATCAAACTACAATTGCCAATTGTGAATGATACGTAAAGCTCGCAAAAGATTCGGTTCAAGCAATTCATCTAACTCCTCTCGGGTGTGAAATGCCTAGGTTCAAGACTCGAATGAATAAACCTAATCTAGCACTAACACCGTTTACTCGAATCTCTTCCCTAAAGCATGGGACGAGAGCAAAAATCCTAGGGTGTAACTCTAGTTCGGTTTGTCATGCCAAACTAGAACTACCTAATCTAGGTGCAGTTCTAAACTTCGGTTTACCAAGTCAAGTCTAGCATTAAGAATCAACCTAAGAACCTAAGAGAAAGAATTAACAAAGATCATCCATCATCAAACCATCAAGACAAATTACTAGTGATGCATAAACATTCAATGCAAATTCATTCTTTGGCAAGGAACACAAGAATAGCTTAACTCACTCTCGTGATGCTAAACCCTTTGTTGATAATTCAAATTAGCTAATCTCTCAATTGCAACCAAATTATCAACAAGCATAAAACTTAAGTCCTTTTTAAGCCAACAATTCACCTTAATCACGGTGGCTAACGGTTAAGAATGAAAAGCACGTTTAGAAATCTTCTAGACGATCTACCAAACCTCTCTCGAGTGTAAATCGACCATGATCTAGAAATTGAGTGATCAAGTTCAACTCTAGCATTAAGATCTCTTCTAAACATGTGAACAAATGAGTATCTAAGCCTAAACATCAACAAGAAATCATCAAACCATCCGAATCAAGCCTAATCAAGATCCAACAAAAAGCTATTCACAAGAACACCAAGAACATGATGAACCCAGAAAAAGTCAACTCACAAAAATAACACAAATCACAAAAGTAAACCATAGAAAAGAAAGAAGAAGAATCAAATATATATAATATGAAATAAAAGTGAAGAAATCTTCCCTTATGTGAAATATACATGAAGATCCATTCAAGAACACCTCTTGGTGTTCTTGAGCTCTCCCAAGAGAGACTTTTTGTTTTTGGGGAAAAAGACTTATGTTTTTAATGAGTAAAGGTGACTTAAATACAAAAATAAGGCGATTTTGTGTCAGGATCGGTTACGGGGATCGGTCATAACCGATCGCTGATGGCAATCTTGATCGGTTTGTAACCGATCGGTTATGACCGATCGCCTGACATGTCTTCACTATATTGGCCATAACACTTGAACCACAGCCCTGAATGACACGAATCCAACGCTCACGCGAAGCTAACTCACTTGTCTATCTTGTGTCCAAATTTGAGATTAAACTGGGTACGGGAAGGCTTCCATCCAACATGATCTTTCAGCTGCTTCGGATTGCCGCTGCATTTTCCGGTAATGATATGTCTTCAGTAAATCAAACGCATCTCACGAACCGCTGATGATAATGACATGAAACCACTTCCATTAGAAATCTAACTCAATTTCGAACAACTTTCGTGAAGAGCTCCCAGTCTAATTCAAAGGGCAAGGTTTTCTTCCGGTTGGATCTTCAGACACATCGTCTTGATCAGGAATGTTGATCGGTTATCGGGATCGGTTATAAACCGATCGGAAGTGTATTTTGCTCCTTTTGCTCCTCTTTCGATCTTCCTTCTATCTTCCTTCGAACTCCAAGTGTCTCCTTTGATCCAAGCTGCTCCAAGCACTCCTAAACACCTGAAAAAGGCTCCAGCAAGCCAAAAACGACACAAAACTATCTAGGACTTCTAAAATGCAAGTTAAAACTAAATGAGACTCAAATGCATGAAAAGATCCCAAAACTATACAAAGTGGGCTTAAAACCTATGAAAATAAAGCTCTAAAAAGATGTAAAATATGGTGTTATCAACTCCCCCGGACTTGCCTTTTGCTTGTCCGCAAGCAAACAATAAAAGACAAACCGAAAGAGAGGTTTTTGAAGAGTGGGAATTCACAACTAAAAGTCATGTCAAAGCAATCAAAGTGGAGAGTCTATGCCCAGGATAATACCAAGACATTGCAAAAACGTATCTCAATTATGACTCTAACTTCTCTAGACTTATCGCAACTCCTAATCTTTTCTCTTAACAACAATGCCTTATGCCTACAAGTTCTCTTCTCAACCAACCCTCACATTCATTTGATCTTTCTAAAGGTGCGGTCTCACAAATGGGCAAGTGATCAAGTCCAATCGGTTTGGAAGAAAAGGCAATTGGCACTAGTAAATGTGAGTGCAAGGAGGTTCATTCTCTTTTTGGGTGACTTACTCTCAAGAAAAAGGAATGCTATATGTTATGCAAAAGCAAGGAAGACTAGAAACAATTTATGCATACAAAGTTAAGCTCACATTGTTCTACCCTCCTAGCAAAGCATTCTACCCAAATGGTGATTCCATTTCCTCTTCTTATCTTATTTCCTTGAAGCTCATTAAACCCCCAAAGCCCTTTTGGCTAAATCAAAACTCCCTTTTTAACCCCCTTTTCTTTTCCAAACACCAAACTCCTAGAGACATTTTTGTTCGACCCATTTTTCTTTTCTTTTCACTCTCCCTAAACTTTTTATTCTTTCTGTTTTTTCAAACATGGAGAGTGTATTTTCTTTTCTTTTCCTAGGGTCTTTCTTTTAAGCTCGTCTCTAGAGTTTGCTTATTCAACCAATTATCATCTTACTTTTCATGAGCTCATGTTCCCCAAAACCAAATACCATTCAATCCATTGATCCCCATCTTAATGCTAGCCTCTTTTCTTTGAACAACAATGACTAGCTAAAAATGAAAGCTAACCTTTGTCGTTTCCGATACTTACAAGATTTTACACACAATAGCATATCAAGAAAAGGCCTCACTCAATCAAACAACGAGGGGTGGAAAGAAGATGGTTAAGGTGAAAGGTAGGGAACCATTCTAAAAATGAGAATGGCCACTCAGGTTATTAGAGAGTGGTAAAAGTGGATAAGATAACCCGAATGTTTTATTTGAACCATGGTTATGTATCACAAGCCCATAAGCAAGAAGATGATATTCATTTAAGTCCAATTATCAAGGGGTTGATTTCAAATTAAACAAGTATTTACAAGACAAAGAGTTAAGAGTAGAGAGATCAAAGTACGAAGTTTTCAAGTCTTTTGAAATCGTTTAAGCAATATAAAACCATTATCGAGGGCATCACAATGAAAGCTTATCATACATGTTTCATGAACTCCCATGCACATGAATGCAACCAATATGATCTAGATATGAGTAGCTAATTCAATTCTAGAATGAACAATGGTGCAATGCAAACTACATGATATTTTTGGATTTTTGAAAATTTTTGAATTTTTTTTTGGTTTTTCTATGCAATAGAATATGTACAATGCAATGACACAAAGAAATCAAAACAAAACAACTAAAAGAGAATTAGTAACGGTTTCCTCCCCCGGACTTACTTATCACCGTCTCGGTGAGAAAGTAAAACCGAGAAAGAAAACAAAATACGAGAAATAAAACAAAAAATGAATGAAGTATATACAAAAAAGAATATTAGAGGTACCTTGGAGTGGAGTGTGCGGATTCACAATGAGGAGGTTTGGCACATTAAGCTCACCGGTTTTTGGCCGTTTCGATCCGTCCCATTTTTCACCCAATTTATTCCTAGAAAACTTGAAAATAAAACTTATCAAACTATAAAAACCATAAAACAAGAAGTAAATGATAGCATTGCTTGTTTTATGTCTCTAGCATTGACAAGGGATAGGATTGGGGGAGTCCCCAATGGCGCGTTTAACGTCTCTAGCTTGACGGTTTTTTTTTTTTTTTTTTTTTTTTTTTTTAAATAATAAATATAATAAAAAAAAAGTAAGAAA